>JACEFZ010022017.1:157500-226414 GCA_014155875.1 Cepaea nemoralis | reverse complement strand
GTATGTATGTAGTATGTATGTATGTATGTATGTATGTATGTATGTATGTATGTATGTAGTATGTATGTATGTATGTATGTATGTATGTATGTATGTATGTATGTAGTATGTATGTATGTATGTATGTATGTATGTATGTATGTATGTATGTATGTATGTATGTATGTATGTATGTATGACATGCATGCATGCATGCCTGCATGGATGGATGGATGGATGGATGGATGGATGGATGTATGTATGTATGTATGTATGTATGTATGTATGTATGTATGTATGTATGGTATGTATGTATGTATGTACGTACGTACGTACGTACGTACGTACGTACGTATGTACGTACGTACGTACGTACGTACGTATGTATGTAATGTATGTATGTATGTATGTATCTATCTATCTATCTATCTATCTATCTATCTATCTATCTATCTATCTATCTGTCTGTCTGTCTGACCCGGCCCGGCTTCGCTCAGCCCCTGGCGGGGATCTATCTATCTGTCTGTCTGTCTGCTTGTCTGTCTGTCTGCTTGTCTGTCTGTCTGTCTGAACCGGCCCGGCTTCGCCCAGCCCCTGGCGGTCTAAAATAAATCCATTATGTGTAATGAACACTGGTTTTAAAAACATAAAAAGATGTGTTAGAAAATTTTCACAATTTAAATAGATGCATTACTTTTATGATAATTATGAAAATGCCTTAAAGATTGTATCATTATTTATTATAACTCATATGCCTGTAAATAACTATAGACAAAGAGTTTACAAAGAGTTTATAAATCTTTGATGGAAAAAAAACCCGCATTTTAACAGTATTTTATCAGGCGTGCTGCGTGTAAGGTATGCATAAGGTATGCACACCCACAACATTGAATGAAAAATGTGATGTTGACACACATGCGGCCAACTTTGTTTTTTAAACAAAAACAAAATCGAGAATATACCCATTTAATTGTGTACTGACCTTCTCTCTGCCAAGCCAACGGAAAAAAACAAATGCTTCGATTACTTCAAAAGTTCCACTCCGAAAAAAAGTAAAATTCTGACGTATCTAAATTAAAATCCATTATTTTTAATGAACACTGGTTTAAAAACATAAAAAGATGTGTTAGGAAAATTTTCACTATTTAAATAGATGCATTACTTTTATGATAATTATTATGAAAATGCCTTAAAGATTATATCACTGTATATTATAACTCATATGCCTGTAAATAACTATAGAAAAGAGTTTATAAATCTGTGAAAACATTGCAACAATCTATACATAAAATAATAGTGATGTTATTAAAAGTTATGACCCTTGAAATAACTTTTCTTATCTTAAGTCCCCTTGATAAATATTAGCTGCACGGCCCGGCTTCGCCCAGGCTCTGGCGGGGAGCCTGATACATATCTATCAATCTATCTATCTATCTATCTATCTATCTATCTATCTATCTATCTATCTATCTATCTATCTATCTATCTATCTATCTATCTATCTATCTATCTATCTATCTATCTATCTATCTATCTATCTATCTATCTATCTATCTATCTATCTATGTGAAGCATCTCATTTAATTCATCGTCAATCAACTCATTTAATCTATAGCCAGGGGACGTAACTTAAGATATAACAATGGTACTAAAAGTTATATCCCTTTTTGTCATATATTTTTATATTTTCTTATGTTCAGTCATGTAATTACAAAATTAAATTTTAGGAAGGTAATAGCTGATAGCTGATAGATAAAACTATCACAGTTGGTTGCACAGGAATGAAAGGAAAACGTGTAGAAAATTTCATCTCAATCGGTTGGACCGTTCGCGAACGCATAAAGGACGGACATACATACATACATACATACATACATACATACATACATACATACATACATACATACATACATACATACATACATACATACATACATACATACATACATACATACATACATACATACATACATACATACATACATACATACATACATACATACATACATACATACATACATACATACATACATACATACATACATACATACATACATACATACATACATACATACATACATACATACATACATACATACATACATACATACATACATACATACATACATACATACATACATACATACATACATACATACATACATACATACATACATACATACATACATACATACATACATACATACATACATACATACATACATACATACATACATACATACATACATACATACATACATACATACATACATACATACATACATACATACATACATACATACATACATACATACATACATACATACATACATACATACATACATACATACATACATACATACATACATACATACATACATACATACATACATACATACATACATACATACATACATACATACATACATACATACATACATACATACATACATACATACATACATACATACATACATACATACATACATACATACATACATACATACATACATACATACATACATACATACATACATACATACATACATACATACATACATACATACATACATACATACATACATACATACATACATACATACATACATACATACATACATACATACATACATACATACATACATACATACATACATACATACATACATACATACATACATACATACATACATACATACATACATACATACATACATACATACATACATACATACATACATACATACATACATACATACATACATACATACATACATACATACATACATACATACATACATACATACATACATACATACATACATACATACATACATACATACATACATACATACATACATACATACATACATACATACATACATACATACATACATACATACATACATACATACATACATACATACATACATACATACATACATACATACATACATACATACATACATACATACATACATACATACATACATACATACATACATACATACATACATACATACATACATACATACATACATACATACATACATACATACATACATACATACATACATACATACATACATACATACATACATACATACATACATACATACATACATACATACATACATACATACATACATACATACATACATACATACATACATACATACATACATACATACATACATACATACATACATACATACATACATACATACATACATACATACATACATACATACATACATACATACATACATACATACATACATACATACATACATACATACATACATACATACATACATACATACATACATACATACATACATACATACATACATACATACATACATACATACATACATACATACATACATACATACATACATACATACATACATACATACATACATACATACATACATACATACATACATACATACATACATACATACATACATACATACATACATACATACATACATACATACATACATACATACATACATACATACATACATACATACATACATACATACATACATACATACATACATACATACATACATACATACATACATACATACATACATACATACATACATACATACATACATACATACATACATACATACATACATACATACATACATACATACATACATACATACATACATACATACATACATACATACATACATACATACATACATACATACATACATACATACATACATACATACATACATACATACATACATACATACATACATACATACATACATACATACATACATACATACATACATACATACATACATACATACATACATACATACATACATACATACATACATACATACATACATACATACATACATACATACATACATACATACATACATACATACATACATACATACATACATACATACATACATACATACATACATACATACATACATACATACATACATACATACATACATACATACATACATACATACATACATACATACATACATACATACATACATACATACATACATACATACATACATACATACATACATACATACATACATACATACATACATACATACATACATACATACATACATACATACATACATACATACATACATACATACATACATACATACATACATACATACATACATACATACATACATACATACATACATACATACATACATACATACATACATACATACATACATACATACATACATACATACATACATACATACATACATACATACATACATACATACATACATACATACATACATACATACATACATACATACATACATACATACATACATACATACATACATACATACATACATACATACATACATACATACATACATACATACATACATACATACATACATACATACATACATACATACATACATACATACATACATACATACATACATACATACATACATACATACATACATACATACATACATACATACATACATACATACATACATACATACATACATACATACATACATACATACATACATACATACATACATACATACATACATACATACATACATACATACATACATACATACATACATACATACATACATACATACATACATACATACATACATACATACATACATACATACATACATACATACATACATACATACATACATACATACATACATACATACATACATACATACATACATACATACATACATACATACATACATACATACATACATACATACATACATACATACATACATACATACATACATACATACATACATACATACATACATACATACATACATACATACATACATACATACATACATACATACATACATACATACATACATACATACATACATACATACATACATACATACATACATACATACATACATACATACATACATACATACATACATACATACATACATACATACATACATACATACATACATACATACATACATACATACATACATACATACATACATACATACATACATACATACATACATACATACATACATACATACATACATACATACATACATACATACATACATACATACATACATACATACATACATACATACATACATACATACATACATACATACATACATACATACATACATACATACATACATACATACATACATACATACATACATACATACATACATACATACATACATACATACATACATACATACATACATACATACATACATACATACATACATACATACATACATACATACATACATACATACATACATACATACATACATACATACATACATACATACATACATACATACATACATACATACATACATACATACATACATACATACATACATACATACATACATACATACATACATACATACATACATACATACATACATACATACATACATACATACATACATACATACATACATACATACATACATACATACATACATACATACATACATACATACATACATACATACATACATACATACATACATACATACATACATACATACATACATACATACATACATACATACATACATACATACATACATACATACATACATACATACATACATACATACATACATACATACATACATACATACATACATACATACATACATACATACATACATACATACATACATACATACATACATACATACATACATACATACATACATACATACATACATACATACATACATACATACATACATACATACATACATACATACATACATACATACATACATACATACATACATACATACATACATACATACATACATACATACATACATACATACATACATACATACATACATACATACATACATACATACATACATACATACATACATACATACATACATACATACATACTACATACATACATACATACATACATACATACATACATACATACATACATACATACATACATACATACATACATACATACATACATACATACATACATACATACATACATACATACATACATACATACATACATACATACATACATACATACATACATACATACATACATACATACATACATACATACATACATACATACATACATACATACATACATACATACATACATACATACATACATACATACATACATACATACATACATACATACATACATACATACATACATACATACATACATACATACATACATACATACATACATACATACATACATACATACATACATACATACATACATACATACATACATACATACATACATACATACATACATACATACATACATACATACATACATACATACATACATACATACATACATACATACATACATACATACATACATACATACATACATACATACATACATACATACATACATACATACATACATACATACATACATACATACATACATACATACATACATACATACATACATACATACATACATACATACATACATACATACATACATACATACATACATACATACATACATACATACATACATACATACATACATACATACATACATACATACATACATACATACATACATACATACATACATACATACATACATACATACATACATACATACATACATACATACATACATACATACATACATACATACATACATACATACATACATACATACATACATACATACATACATACATACATACATACATACATACATACATACATACATACATACATACATACATACATACATACATACATACATACATACATACATACATACATACATACATACATACATACATACATACATACATACATACATACATACATACATACATACATACATACATACATACATACATACATACATACATACATACATACATACATACATACATACATACATACATACATACATACATACATACATACATACATACATACATACATACATACATACATACATACATACATACATACATACATACATACATACATACATACATACATACATACATACATACATACATACATACATACATACATACATACATACATACATACATACATACATACATACATACATACATACATACATACATACATACATACATACATACATACATACATACATACATACATACATACATACATACATACATACATACATACATACATACATACATACATACATACATACATACATACATACATACATACATACATACATACATACATACATACATACATACATACATACATACATACATACATACATACATACATACATACATACATACATACATACATACATACATACATACATACATACATACATACATACATACATACATACATACATACATACATACATACATACATACATACATACATACATACATACATACATACATACATACATACATACATACATACATACATACATACATACATACATACATACATACATACATACATACATACATACATACATACATACATACATACATACATACATACATACATACATACATACATACATACATACATACATACATACATACATACATACATACATACATACATACATACATACATACATACATACATACATACATACATACATACATACATACATACATACATACATACATACATACATACATACATACATACATACATACATACATACATACATACATACATACATACATACATACATACATACATACATACATACATACATACATACATACATACATACATACATACATACATACATACATACATACATACATACATACATACATACATACATACATACATACATACATACATACATACATACATACATACATACATACATACATACATACATACATACATACATACATACATACATACATACATACATACATACATACATACATACATACATACATACATACATACATACATACATACATACATACATACATACATACATACATACATACATACATACATACATACATACATACATACATACATACATACATACATACATACATACATACATACATACATACATACATACATACATACATACATACATACATACATACATACATACATACATACATACATACATACATACATACATACATACATACATACATACATACATACATACATACATACATACATACATACATACATACATACATACATACATACATACATACATACATACATACATACATACATACATACATACATACATACATACATACATACATACATACATACATACATACATACATACATACATACATACATACATACATACATACATACATACATACATACATACATACATACATACATACATACATACATACATACATACATACATACATACATACATACATACATACATACATACATACATACATACATACATACATACATACATACATACATACATACATACATACATACATACATACATACATACATACATACATACATACATACATACATACATACATACATACATACATACATACATACATACATACATACATACATACATACATACATACATACATACATACATACATACATACATACATACATACATACATACATACATACATACATACATACATACATACATACATACATACATACATACATACATACATACATACATACATACATACATACATACATACATACATACATACATACATACATACATACATACATACATACATACATACATACATACATACATACATACATACATACATACATACATACATACATACATACATACATACATACATACATACATACATACATACATACATACATACATACATACATACATACATACATACATACATACATACATACATACATACATACATACATACATACATACATACATACATACATACATACATACATACATACATACATACATACATACATACATACATACATACATACATACATACATACATACATACATACATACATACATACATACATACATACATACATACATACATACATACATACATACATACATACATACATACATACATACATACATACATACATACATACATACATACATACATACATACATACATACATACATACATACATACATACATACATACATACATACATACATACATACATACATACATACATACATACATACATACATACATACATACATACATACATACATACATACATACATACATACATACATACATACATACATACATACATACATACATACATACATACATACATACATACATACATACATACATACATACATACATACATACATACATACATACATACATACATACATACATACATACATACATACATACATACATACATACATACATACATACATACATACATACATACATACATACATACATACATACATACATACATACATACATACATACATACATACATACATACATACATACATACATACATACATACATACATACATACATACATACATACATACATACATACATACATACATACATACATACATACATACATACATACATACATACATACATACATACATACATACATACATACATACATACATACATACATACATACATACATACATACATACATACATACATACATACATACATACATACATACATACATACATACATACATACATACATACATACATACATACATACATACATACATACATACATACATACATACATACATACATACATACATACATACATACATACATACATACATACATACATACATACATACATACATACATACATACATACATACATACATACATACATACATACATACATACATACATACATACATACATACATACATACATACATACATACATACATACATACATACATACATACATACATACATACATACATACATACATACATACATACATACATACATACATACATACATACATACATACATACATACATACATACATACATACATACATACATACATACATACATACATACATACATACATACATACATACATACATACATACATACATACATACATACATACATACATACATACATACATACATACATACATACATACATACATACATACATACATACATACATACATACATACATACATACATACATACATACATACATACATACATACATACATACATACATACATACATACATACATACATACATACATACATACATACATACATACATACATACATACATACATACATACATACATACATACATACATACATACATACATACATACATACATACATACATACATACATACATACATACATACATACATACATACATACATACATACATACATACATACATACATACATACATACATACACACAAAGATTTATATATATATATAGATATATACAGTAAAAATGAGAAGGGAAGAAGAAGAAAAAGCAAAAGACAATTTTATTACCAAAAATAATAAGGTACAAGAAACGGATAAAATCAGAACATAATGGCAGCGTATTGATAGTCTCATTAATAATAACAAAAATGGTAGTAGTAGTAGTAGCAGCAGTAGTGGTAGTAGTTGTAGTAGTAGTATTAGTACTAGTGGTAGTAGTAGTACTAGTCGTAGTATAGTAGTAGTAGTAGTAGTAGTAGTAGTAGTAGTAGTAGTAGTAGTAGTAGTAGTAGTAGTAGTAGTAGTAGTAGTAGTAGTAGGAGTAGTAGTAGTAGTAGTAGCAGCAGCAGCAGTAGTAGTACTAGTAGTATAAGTATTAGTAGTAACATCAACGATAATTATTAACAAAGGAAGCTGCGAGACATAATCAGCCACACGGAAGCGAAGATGACACTTATGAAGGGAATGGTATCACAAACTATCTGCTCTCTTAAAAATCAAACGGTTGCTGATATACATGGAGATGTGACAAAGTTTATTAAATGTTTCATACATTATGTTTAGTAATACAACCAAAGAAGCAAAAAACCTTTTTGATAACAAGGTTAAGAAAAAACCCTTAGGCCAACACGTATATAGCTACGTAATTGCAAGGACAAGAATCACCTTCAAATTAATATCATTTGGAGGTAAAACCGCGGGCAGCCGCTAATTGTAGCTGAATCAGTCACATGATTATTAATCTGAGCCGTGGAAGGACCCTAATATAACTTTTCTTTGAAGTTGAACGGTGTAGGGGTAATAGTATAATCGAAAACGAAATCTCAGTTCAGTGCACGAAATTGATAGTGGCAACTTGGATTCAATTTCACCATGGTAAACGTACCGAAACAGCGCCGCACATTTTGCAAGTGCGAAAAGAACACAGTCCACATAGTAACTCAGTACAAGCAGTAAAAGCCTCACTCTTTGCACAGTTGTTACGGCAGAAAACAGAGTGGTCATGGTGGTCAGTCTAAGCCTGGGGTGAGAAAGAAAGCCAAGACCATCAGGAAGATGGTAATGCGAATGGCATGCACATAATCCAAATACAGAAAGCAGTTTCCAATCAAACACTTCGAGCTGAAAGGTGATCAGAAGAGAAGGGGACGGATGAGCATGTTCTTCGCTGCATAAGATCCAATACCGCCACACAAAATAAAACGAGTGTCAGTGCCATTAACAAATAATAAAATAAATAAACAAACAAACAAGAACAAAGAATGAAAGTAAACAACCCTCTTACACTCATTGAGGTATGTTGGGTATATGGTGCTAGTTTCATAATTCTATAGAACAATCGACATTCGAGGTGTGATATTATCTGATCAGGCCCGCCGCGTTTACTTGCCAAGACGTTACAGTATCTATTTTAGGCTGGGTCGACCTTAGGTACCAGGTGTATTTCCATATTATATCCGAGTAAATGGGAATTCAACCCTTGACCACCGGTCGGCATGTAAGCATGCTAGCCACTGTGCCACCATGGATTCCACATATCAATTCATTATATCAATACTCTTTTTGTTGGTAGGATTTCTAATTTGCAATGTCGCCTAAACACTGTCTAACGTTTTATATTTCCAAATGACGAGGGGATTTAAAAATGCATAGCATATTCTGTCACCCTCATCATAGAAGCCTGAATGTCAGATCCACTATTCAATGATCGATTAGAGAATGTGACGGACACCATATCTGTATGCCATTCATTTCTCCATGAGTGAGAGTTGTATCTCTTATCCGCTCCATTACATAAACATGCATGTTGTACCACCACACCACTCCTGTGCTAGACGTGAACAATGTACCACTAATCCACTTCTTTACTAGCTGTGAATGTCGTGCCCCAAATCCACTGCTTTGCATAGATGTAGATGTCATAATTCTAATCCGCTCTTTCACACTGATGTGAATAGAACCTCTAACCCGCTCGTTTACGTAGATTTGATCGCTGTACATCTAATTAACATCTTTACATTGACTTATTAGTTATTGTGATCATAACTTGTTCCTTAATTGCTTAAATTCTGAGATATCCTAAAATTAACTGATTACGTGCCGTGGGATGATTAATCGTCTTAAGATATTTCCCGCATATCGTTGCGAAATAAGTATAAAAAACAAACAGCAGCAATCATTGATATTATGATAATTTCCGAATAATTATGGAACATAATTAATAAGACAGATTTTCCATTACACCTAAACCAATTTAGACAAAAACACAGTCTGAAGGGAACACTGGTTAGAGGGACAGCAGCCCCATACGCAAAAGTCGTCTGGTGTGGACTACACTCGATTTCTAAGCGAGCGAAAGAAGAAAAAAAACAATCTTTGGGCTAACATATCGCCGAAATGTTGTCTTTGCATTATAATACAACATGTTTGCTACATATTTACAACTTTTAGGTCATAACTGTGACACACCTGTACTTCCCATTTTCCTCCATCTATTTTTGTTTGATTCAAATCTTCTTTTTTGTGGTTCCAAATCTGCGTTTTGTTTGGCACATAATCTATTAAAATTAAATTAAATGATTTCCATGTTTATTAGATGCTATGTATTTCTTGAATTTCAAGTTAATTTTACTTATCAACATACTGTGGTCTGAATATACATATGCAGCTCTAAAACGTCTACGTCAGTTGAGATGATCTACATTTTTCATTATTGCAGGATAATCTGAGAGAGTATATTGTGGTCTGGTGGTGTCCGCGTTGCTTTTTGTATTTTTTTTAAAAGTTCGAAAACACTTCCGTCTATGACATATTGACTCCCTGCCTAAAAATTGATAAATAATTCTCCATTGTTGTTCATTTCTCATACTCCTTTATGTATGTTTTCATGTGGAAACCATTTCCGTCTATGACATATTGACTCCATTCGTTAATAAAAATTGATAAATAATTCTCCATTGTTGTTCATTACTCATAATCCACGTTTCCCCCCATGATCTCTTCATAACCCGTGTTATCCGATCCTATCTTGGCATTCTGGTCACGCATCAAAATTTTGACATTTATTTAATACAATCGTTCTTTTACATGAATCCATTATCTTTAGTAGTTACTGAAAACCCAAACATCAATCCTGTCATAAAGCCACATGTTATGTAAGAATCAATGAAAGGTAAAAACCATACCTGATTTGATGATGCTGTTCCCGTTCCGTTTACTTTGAAGACCACGTTGCTATAAATATAGTAAGTGCCAGCTTTCAGAATGACAATGCCGTCTTCAAGAATCGTGGCGCCCCGGCTTTGTTCGTTCAGACCTTGGTTGTTGTTGGGATCAAACTTCACCACACTGTAACCTGGTATACATTGGGACATGAACATGTGTTTGTGGTTATCTGTGTCATTGTTAACTTTGCCGTGTAATTATAGTTTTATATATATATATATATATATATATATACTATATATATATATATAGATAGTATATATATATAGATATATTATATATATAAATATATATATATATATATATATATATATATATATATATATATATATATATATATATATATATCTGTGATGTGTGCGTGCGTGTGTGCGTGCGTGAGTGCGTGCATGAGTGCGTGCGTGTGTTTGTGTGTGTTTGTGTGTATGAAGCTTTATATCCCTGTAATAGTCTTTCTCATTATCTATCACCTCTCGGAGCTATTTATGTTATGGGCATCCGCTTCTTCGCTGTTCTGGTGCAAGTCCCTCATTATTGTTGTAGTCTAGACATTCAAATATTGGCGCTCCGGATGGGTGACACTGCATAGTGTCATTCTGTGTGATTGTACACTGTCTTTGGGGTACGGGGTGTCAGGCATTGGTAGCACCTTTGGTAAGGATGACTCTCATGTCCATTTTCAGGACCCATCCCCCACTGGCCCAAGCCTGACAGCCCAGCTCGCGCCTGTAGCTCCTAGTAGCTGTCAGCATGCGACAGCGGCCACCCCCCGGGGCAACAGCTGTGAGAGGCTGGCTAAACCAGGCGTGGGTAGCCGATTTGGTGTCAAACCAAGCGGTAAACAAGGGTATGTCTACCCAGCATGTGAAGACAGGATTCGGCAGACTGCGCGTAAGAAATCATTCCTGATTCAACGGGCAAGACGGCGTTTACCTGCAAAGCGTTGTGGGACGTAATGAGCGCGGTAAGGCACGTAGAGCGCCCTGGTCATCCACTGCACCTATATTCATCTCCAGTCGTCTCGACTTGTCTTGCCACTGGATTCAGATGGACTCAGGCGAGAGAGTGAGGTCGACGAATTGCGCAACTCTTCTTCACTTTAATCCAAGTCATCTCGCAAGTCATTCTTCATCCAACACCATCGGCTCCATACTTTCAACACCACTGGATGAATTGAATGGTCATCATCATTCTTGATGGACAAACAACAACAGTCCAGACATTCATGTCTGTTCAGATGTCGAAGAATATTTCATTTTCGTCATCTGTACATGCCTCAATAATCAGTCTTATTCTATTTTGAGTCCTTCTTGGATATATCTGTTTGTTCGCTTCTTTGTGTCCGATTGTTCCAATGTAAAAACGCTTATGTGTCTTGTATATGAAAAGGCGCACAAGAATGTGCTTTCCCCTTGAGTGTTTATATATCCAATTCGAGTCGTAAGAACGCCACGCTCTTTTTTTGGAGGACCGGGTTCAAATCCCACTAAGGTGATGGATATTTTTCTGTGGGGTGTAAAAAGAAAACCCAAACCTTCACCGTTCGCTCTGCGGAAAAGGGGGAAAGGGGGGGGGGGGGGTGTGTCACTAGACAGGGAGCCTTAATTTCTCAAGCTCATGACCTCCACCCCCATTTCCCCCCTCCCCCTCCTGTCATACACCGCAAGGTACTTTTGGCGGTAATAACAGGTTTGACACTTGCCAAAGAAAATGCTCATGCGCTCACAACTTTACTTTTGATTTTGATGTCTTATTTTTTTTTCTCAAAGCAATGCTTGTTCTGTTAATTTTTGGCATCACATTTCCTTTAAGATCAGCATTTGTTTTCCCCTATACATATATCGTCGGCTTCCTGGCCTAGAGGATAGCGACTTTTATCGGTAATCTCGTATACTCTCGTAAGTAACGTGACGACGGTCAGTTTCAGCAGTGGTTCGAATCGCGTCGGTAACTTACGGGGTATGTGAGCCGGCCGCTAAGAAAGCAATGGCAATCTACTGAGCGTAATCTTGCCAAGAAATCAACATACAGCTGAAAGATGCTGATGTTGACAGCGATGTCCTGTAAAGGATATGCAAAACATTTTATACATATATCATGTTTATCAAGCGCGTTTGCCAAGTTGATAAGGAACTGCGCTGTTAATGTCATGAGCACACTTGGACGCGGGTTCGATGCCGGGACTCGTCGCCTATTAAACTGAGGCAAAGAGTGACCACCTATCCCTCCGCGCATTCAGGCCTACAACATATGATGCCTTATCTGATTATAGACCCATAAAAAGAAACTGCTTCGGGACACATTTTCTAGAGTTTTATGTAATGTTTGCACATTGTAATAGAAGACATTCTACAGTCTTAAACAGTAACATACAAGCATGCAGATGGGGTGAGTTAGTTTATATAGAAGACGCCATGCAACTCAAATGCGTGAACGTTAAACAACAATAAAACGAGTAAAGGACCTTTATATACATTTTACATCCCAAAGGGCACATGGTGCTGGACCCATGCTTTTATTCACCGATCGATACTAGGTGGGTGATATGGTCAGTATCATACTGACATTCACTCTCCAAGATATGTCCAGGTACCCACAGAATAAAAGTTTAGGCCGTTGGATCTATAACTTCATCGATTACACACTGAACGGTTATGCTTGAACTATAACAGTAACGATAACACACCGGGCCGTTATGCTGGATCTATATCAGTAACGATAACACACTGAACCGTTATGTTGGATATATAATAACAACGATAACACACAGAACCGTATTCCTAGATCTATAACAACAAAGATAACACACGAAACCGTTATGCTGGATCTAGCAAGCTAAGATCATTTAAAGAAATAACACTTTTGGTTGGTACCTGCGTGGAATGATTAATGAATAGAAACATGGTGTTTGTACGCATATAGCTTTCAGTGTCTGTATTGTCCAGTGTATTTTCTTATATCATTTTCTGTCTTTCACTTCCGAATGCCAATCAATATATCTGAATGGTTTTTTTTTTCTCTCTCCGAAATGTTATAACGCAACTGGAGATTATAAAAGCTATTGCCATGTACCCGCCTGGGGATTGTAAAGGACATGAAGTGGCTGTCTCATCATCATCATTATCATATGCCTTGCCAGCTGGCGTAGGCCATTTCTCTCCATAGATCTCGGTCATTGGTGTTCTATTTCAACTCTACTGATAATATTCCTCCATGCCACTGTCTCAATCCATCCAGCAACATTAGTTTTGCTATCGGTAGCTTGATGACGGTCTGGTGTCACCCGTTACTACTAACAGTCCCTACCGGATGTGTCTACCCTTTGATAGCCATTACCTTCGGTCTCTGTTTTAAATCTATGGAAATTCCTGAAATTTGATTTGGGTTAAATAATGTAGTGGTTTCCTTTAGCCTTCCACACCCGCATGAGGGTCTTTTACCTCTGCCTTTGACAGTGATCTACCACTCTCAGGACAAGTGAGGGCCCTGCTTTGCTCAGCTGCAGAGTTGTCCTCTTATCCCAGTAGATACTCGGTCCCCAGAGCTGCGCCTGCCACACCGTGGCTTGTTTCCCATCCTCTACCACTGGGAGGTACAGCTGGGATGTTCCCTTTATAAAGCTATAGGGTGCATGATGACATTTCCCAAAACTCCCCAGTACTTTTATGGGACTAGCGGTATCGACATGATGACAATATTTGTCTGTATACATGTATTGACAAGATCTGTGTACAGATGAATCTATTTGTCAATCTGTATGCGTGGACAAATTTTGTTTGACTGTACGTGTAGACAATATTTTCTGTCTATATGGATAAGGTTTATCTGTCTGATCTCCATACCTGTCAGTGAGTTCCAGGTTTCTGATACCATCTGCTTGTGAACGGACACAGTTGATGATTTCTGCATTTCTGTATAGGCCGCTGGAAATACATCTAAGGAAACGACACATACAGGTACCCATCAGTGCTTGCGTTAAATATTGCACCATGCAAACACAGTAAAATAAAAACAACACAGCTCTAAAACCATTTGTGTTTGGATCATCGCTGGAGAAAATATGTAACTTTAATTATCTTCATAGAATTGCATTGCCATAAACTACGTGAATAAATATCTATATCTTACAGTTCATGCCGTGTGGTGCTGGTGATCATGTCTGTCCACAAACTTCTGTCTCGTGTACTGCCAACCTATTCTGATACTGATGTTTCTTCGTACCATGATATCAAACTGCACTCTCTTGTTCTCCCCCTGTCTCTCCTTCTTTCCAACATTCCCGTTTATTACTACTTAAGAATAGCCACAACGGTGTGCGTGTATTAGAAAGAGGGTGTCTGTGTGTTTGTAACATTGTTTGGTGCTGAAGCATTGATAATGAACAAAACGAAAAAAGTAATTAGACAACAATGAGAAAATCAAATGAAGGTTCTATACTGTGGGATTTACAAAAGAATTGCTCTACTATGATATAAAAACAATCTAACACAGAAGATCAAACACTGAAGTTCTCAGTTGGAAACTAAAAAATTAGCTGTAGAGGGAGACAATGAGCGAATAAATTAACTCTACTTTCAAAGGTAAAGAATTGGACACGTGGGCCTGTCTTGCATTTGGCTTTTCCAACCATACATACATCTTTTACACAACAATTGTCTATTGGGCATGTCATATTTACATTTTCTTTCAACACTGCAAAATACATGATGTAATGAGATGAAGGCCGGTCTCTCTGGCTGTGGGGTTACAACACTTTCTCTCTGTAATCCCGTTTATCACGCAGAGTCTCGTAGCGGAGCGAGAGCTGAGGCGGTTCGACCCCCGCTCGTGACTTGCGGGATACTGAGCCGGCCGCTCAGAAAGCAATGGCAAACTACTGAGCGTAATCTTGCCAAGAGATCAACATACAGCTGAAAGATGCTGGTGTTGACAGCTAAGTCCTGTAAAGGATATGCTAAAAAAAAAAAAAAAAAATGAGATGAAGAAAAAGAAGGCATTTATTATATTATATATATTGAAGTTTCTGCCAAAGGAATATTCGATATTACAGCGTAACTCACCTTTTACTGTGTCTAGTCGTCTTCTAATCTGCAGAATATAAATGGCGATAATATATTAATTAATGTCACATTAACATAATTTAGTACTGGTGAGAACTATTGGAAACACAATGTCTGGCGCAATGAGGCAGATTTGACACCCTAAGCCGTACAGGTTGGGACACCAACCCTGCACTGCTGGGGGTTGAACCAACACCATCGTCCTGGTAGGCAAGCACTCTAACCACAGTGCCACTGCGGCCCCTAACAATTGTAAACAGGTAGACGTAGTCCCATAGCAAGATATGGCTGTTAATGAAGTATTAGACCTTCACATACAATAGACCGAGACATATGAGTGAGGTCTTCATTTCTATTCCTCGTCATCGTCGTTTCCCTTATAATCTCCAGAACGTTCTTAAAATTGCTGTTACCATTTTTAAGTGGTTGGCTGAACCCCAGAGCCACACTGGTCGGGGAAAATAATCCTGTCTCTGCCGGGGATTGAACCCAGACGTCTGTCTTGCAAGGCAAGCACACTAACCACTATGCCACCCAGACTTCACTAACTATTTGTTTTTACATTAGAGGACCGCTTTTGCAATCCCAAGGCCCATTGGGCATACGGAGGATATACCCATCTTGCACAGACTAGGCAGCACATGTGCTCGGTATCACATCGGACGCCTTTACTTCACAACACGTTACCTGGTACCCATTGTGGGATGGATCGACCCGAGAGCACAAATCAATTTCCTTGTAAATTGTAAACCGCCGTGATGCTGATCGAACCCAAGACCACGGCTACGGTAGGCCAGCGTTTCCCTTACAATTATAGTGGGAGCTAATGGTTAGAGCAGAAGCAGGCAAGTGAAGTAACAAAAAACTTACTGCTTTCAACATGGTAGACAACTGTACACGGTTCTCTGTACAACATTTCAAGACGTCGCTCTCCTTTCGCTGTGTGAGTCCCTCCACCACTGGGTCGTTTCTGAGCTGGGTGTATGGGTTCTTCACAAGCCGCCGACAATTCAGGCACACTTCCTGGAAACTGGTTTGATGACCACTGGGCGTTGTGGCCTGTACCAGAGATATAGAGAAGTCATATCTTCTTGGTATCTTGGTGATAAATATTACAAAGCAGCTGCTCCTCTTCCTCCTCACCCTCTTCCTCCTTCATCTTCACCTTCTACCTCTTCTTCTTCCTCTCCCTCTTCTTCTTCCCCTTCCCTCCCCTTCCTTGTCTTCTTCTTCTTCTTCTTCTTCTTCTTCTTCTTCTTCTTCTTCTTTCTTCGTCTGTCTTCTCCTGCCATTCAAACCCCTAATGTAGTAGAACCCCTCAAACACACATACCAAGACTGTTGACCTATTCCTTGTTGGCTGGATGTCGGCTGGCGTGTTTTATACGGTATGAAGTAACCAGTTTCGTACCAATCCTCCTTGGTCGCCTTTTACGACATGTACACAGGGTTACTGTTTTACTATTCTTGACTTCTCCCGGTAACGCCTCGCGGTTATGAATACTAAGAACTAAACATTGAAACAAATCCATGTTTTATATTAATAGGTATTGATTAGCAACTATTTGCTTGTTCGGTTAAGAAGAAGGAATATAAAAGAAAATATGTGGAGATATCAACGGACGTCTTGAAAATTATTGTTTGTGGTATGCCACCACCATGACAGAAAACAGGCAGCAAGACATGTCATATTATCACTGTCTTCCACATTTACCGTCAAGCTTCATTGGGATAAATAGTTTATGTTCGAGTGTCTCTTGGGTGTGGATTTTCAATATCTTTGATGCCGTCAATCCATTTTCTTCTCAGGCGTCCTCTTGTCCTCGTATCATATCTTGTTTTGGTGTAGCTTCAGCGCTATTGGCTGATGATATTACAACGAGATGGCTAAACCATTAAATCTTTTGTGTTTTAATGTACGTAGCATACTGTGTCTGACATCATTATTTACTCGGTCTCGCAAGGTTACATTCGTAGCTCTTCTCTGTAGTCTCATATGTGTGGCCGGGTAGGACGTAGGTGAAAAGTTTATCCATTATACTGAGAGGCAAATAGACTGATAGATAGCCAGAACGATTGACAGATAAAAACAACATTAGGCAGACAGACAAACAGACAAGACGACAAACCGAGAGACAAATAGTTAAAAGCAGACAAACAAACACTGGACAGACAAACGCATATAAGAAAGGCAGGCATGCGGACATTAGACACATAGATAGGCAGACTTAACAATAGACAGACAGGCAGGCAGATGTGAAAATAGCAAGTATAGGGCAAATAGAAATATGCCTAGATAGTATAGTCAAACAGTATGATACGAACAAGAATATAGATATAATACCAATATCTCTTGGTTGTAGGAGATGGCAATGATGATGTTGATTATGATGATGATTATGCTGATGGTGGTGTTAATTATGATGATGATGATGGCGCGTAATGAGTTAAAAATACCCTGTCATAATGTTCTATAACATCAAGACAGCATGAAGGTCAGCGTGGCGAATTAATAAGAGCACTCGCTCTTAAACCTCCGGTGTGTTGATAGCGAGGTAGCGGGTTCTACCCCTACAACGGTCCGTTGGACTAAAATATTGTCATAACGTCCTGAACTTGGGTACTTAAATTACAAATACCTTAGAATTCGTCCTGGGTTCAACTGATGGCGAGGGACTCTGGTAATCGGAAAGCTGGCCCACATCTGTAAAGTGTGAATTACGCTCGATTTCAAAGCGAGCACACACCAAAAAAATACAAATTATATATATATATATATATTATATAATATAACGCACGTATTTTTCGTGGTCTCGAGGAGTGAACTGTGCTGCCAGAACTACAGTCACATACAGCAGGACGGCAAGACAAGTCAGCAGAGCTGTCAATGACAGTATCAGCGCCAGCCACTTACAGCCTCGGCTGAGAAATAAAATAACCGCAGTTGTGTTGACATCATCATAACGGCTGTAACAACAACAATGACATCTTCATAACGGCTGTAACAATAACAATGAAATTCATAACGGCTGTAACAACAACAATGACATCTCCATAACGGCTGTAACAACAACAATGATATCTTCATAACGGCTGTAACAACAACAATGACATCTTCATAACGGCTGTAACAATAACAATGAAATTCATAACGGCTGTAACAACAATGACATCTCCATAACGGCTGTAACAACAACAATGACATCTTCATAACGGCTGTAACAACAACAATGACATCTTCATAACGGCTGTAACAATAACAATGCTATCTTCATAACTGCTGTAACAACAACAATTACATCTCCGTAACGGCTGTAACAACAATTACATCTCCATAACGGCTGTAACAACAACAATGACATCTTCATAACGGCTGTAACAATAACAATGAAATTTATAACGGCTGTAACAACAACAATGACATCTCCATAACGGCTGTAACAATAACAATGAAATTCATAACGGCTGAAACAACAATGACATCTCCATAACGGCTGTAACAACAACAATGACATCTTCATAACGGCTGTAACAACAACAATGACATCTTCATAACGGCTGTTACAATAACAATGCTATCTTCATAACTGCTGTGACAACAACAATTACATCTCCGTAACGGCTGTAACAACAATTACATCTCCATAACGGCTGTAACAACAACAATGACATCTTCATAACGGCTGAAACAACAATGACATCTTCATAACGGCTGTTACAATAACAATGCTATCTTCATAACTGCTGTGACAACAACAATTACATCTCCGTAACGGCTGTAACAACAATTACATCTCCATAACGGCTGTAACAACAACAATGACATCTTCATAACGGCTGTAACAATAACAATGAAATTCATAACGGCTGTAACAACAACAATGACATCTCCATAACGGCTGTAAAAACAACAATGACATCTCCATAACGGCTGTAACAATAACAATGACATATTCATAACGGATGTAACAACAACAATGCTATCTTCATAACTGCTGTAACAACAACAATTACATCTCCGTAACGGCTGTAACAACAATTACATCTCCATAACGGCTGTAACAACCACAGTTATATCTCCCGTTGTGAATTTGAATAACGAAGACACAAACCAAAGATTGTACGATTTATTGCCTGGCATATTTCGCTGCATCTCGTCAGGTACGTACTGCAGAAGTCATACAACAAAGAGTAAAATAATTAGATACATCTTTCAAGCTGAAATATACACATGTTCGCACAGTAATATCAATTGTTTGCCATTTGTTCCCGCGTTTCCATCCTGTTTCAGAATATTGCGGTCAACACCAGCATCTTTCAGCTTTATGTTGATTCCTAGGCTAAATTACGCTCTACAGCACGCCACAACTTTATGAGCGACCGGCACCATACTCTCATAAGTCACTGGCGCGACTCGAACCACTTCTAATTCTCGTGTGCTTACGTCAACCACGAGAGTATTCGGGGTTAACGGAGAAAGCTGCTATGAGTGGTCTCGAGGTATGGTGTCCGCCTCGAGTGCTGGAGGTCCCGGGTTCAGGCCCCGGCGAGGACCGGGATTTATTTAAACAATCCACCTGGACTTCCAGTAATACCCCTGGTCTCTGGGTAGTGAGATCGGACGCCCGTGTGTATTGTTGCGCACGTAAAAAATCCCTTGGCAGTTGGAAATCGAAAAAGAGTAGCCTAACGGCGCTGCCCGGGCAAAATTTCGAGTTAAAAATCTACCCAAAGAATTTCAGGAACCTCGGCGATGCAACGGAGTTCGTGCATTGAGCTGAGTTTCTCCAGACTCAGGTTTGATTTAGGAGGAAAACGGAGCACTTATGGGTTTAAACCGTGTGCCGTGATGTTGATCCAACGACTAAACGACTAAATGTCTTTCTGTTTGCATAAAACTAGCCTAAGTAGATGAATCATTATGGCTTCTGCAAACTTTAACAAACGACTATTTTGTGTATGAAACAACACGCGAAATGCGCTGTCTCTATAAACTATATGACCAGTTTCCAAGACATGACGTGCAATGGACGACTGACGTGCAATGGACGACTGCAGTTTGTAATTGTGGTGTGTCAGCCTTCCCATGATCCCATCGCCAGTGTGTAGTATCTTGTTAATCCAGCTGGGTATGTGTTCAACAACCCTACTGCGTAATTGCCGCTCTGTTCTGCCGATGTAGGTAGACTCAACTTGCATGTGAAATGCTAAATGCAGTTGGATTTGGCGTACACAAGGATAGATTCTTTTACTGCTGGGATGAAAATAGGTGTGGTTCTGTACCTAATAACTGGAGTTGCAGCACAGAATGTTCGGCCGACTGCTGTAATGAGCCGGTCCTGTAGACGTTGCATTACATCATCACCTCGAAAGGTTAGCCGGATAAATACCTTGAGTTTAGGGACTGTAGTTACGTCTGGTT
Organism: Cepaea nemoralis; assembly: GCA_014155875.1. Taxonomy (NCBI): domain Eukaryota; kingdom Metazoa; phylum Mollusca; class Gastropoda; order Stylommatophora; family Helicidae; genus Cepaea; species Cepaea nemoralis. The sequence continues at coordinate 202,175 of JACEFZ010022017.1, read as the reverse complement.
TTGGTTTCAGCTGTTGGTAGTGGCGCTTTATGAATCATGTGGAGTTCCAATTCAGGCGTAAGATATTCTTCAGAGTTTCAATTTCGTCTATCAGTGTGTCCTGGGTGCATATCTTCCTAGCACGTACTAAGCCCCGTTTGAACTGGACAGGTGTGAAGGTTTGTGTCTACGTTATTCAAATTACATCTCCATAAAGGCTGTAACAACAACAATACAGATCCCGGAGCAGGAAACTACTGTGTCTATGTGAAATGTTAGGACTATCACACGTTGTAAGCTTGTGTGCGTGAATGGATGGGTGGTCAGTGTTTCTCTCCCGTAGCGAACAAGAAGAGATGACACCGACTCCAACCGCGCTCATGGCAATGACAGCATAACATCCAAGCCATTAAATGGTTCATGTACTTTGTTAACACAATGAATAAAATTTGGTGGAACTGCTGTGTATCAGCTGTGGAAATCAAACAATATAAAATAACACAAATTAATGCAGATTTACAGAACACATTTACGAAATATAAAGAACGTTGAGGCGACTAGCCTTCATCAGCAAACAAATACAAACACAAAACACAACATATTGTACAGGAGAAGATCCTCCGGTGTTTACATCTAGGCATAGGGACGAGATGAGAAGAATAAAAAGATGGAATAAAAATGAGAGCAATGAAGAGAAAATGACAATAGACAAAAATTTTGCTATTTATCTTAGAGCTGGTAATTGGAGATATGTTGCAATGATTTTTAAAAATTAATTTTCGTGTATTTAGCCGGGCGTTGTGATCAACCCCAGATTGATTTTGTCGGCAATGTTACGTTCAGTAGTTTGCCTTTGCTGTCTGAATGTGAAGCCAACGTTGAAGTCCAAGTGTCAGTCGTTGGAGTGAATCCCCCACCTTACCGTCAGAGCACCGGAAGTTTAAAAGCTAGAGCCACGTCGACAACTTCCTAGCCATGACCCCAACGATAGCTTCTGCTACCTGCCTGCATATCCAGCAATCCCTCCGTTCGCCATCATTGGGCAGATTCACAGTTTGCTTCCTGTCCGTCTGATGGTGCTGGGGAAATGGCAGATTTCTGCAGTTGCCGCGATATTTCTGTTATTGATGGCTTTGCTCATTCTTGCAGAAGGATCTTTGGATAGTGAAGATTCTTGTCTTGACCTCTGTGTGACATCTTCTAGCAGATGTCACTGTATAGATTGGGTGTTGGAAAAGATTTAACTGTTTAACTGGCTCATTCTTCTTCTGATTATTATCCTTTATTGGAGAATATTTCCCACCCAACTCAAGTAGTCACATTCTTCGCTCTATCCTGCAGTTTGTTCTATGCCTGATCCATATTATTCATCTTTCTCTATCAATACATTAATCTATATGTATGTGTCTATCATCTATCTATATAAGTTCAATCTATATGCCTATATATATATATTTGTTTCTCTGTCTCCATGTATGTGTGTCTAATCTGTTTGTATGCATGTATGCCAGCCAATATGTCTTTATCTCTCTCTCCGTCTGTCTTTCTAATTATATTTCTAAAGGCATCAATGCAACAGAAACCACACAATTAGGACAGCATAAGGAAATGAATGAAATTGGAAGTTCTACACCTGATAGATACTAGAATTTAAAAGGTAAGCAAAATCAAGATTAATGGGTAAGAATAAATAGACATATAGTAGGAATCCTGGCTAAATAGTCAGTGCACGGAGCTTGAGGAGCAGCAACAAGAAGAAACACTATCTATGCACAAAAAGATATAGTAATTATACAGACATTGAAATTATACAGCAGAAAGTCAAAACACAGTTCTTAGTCAGAGTAACAGAAAATAGAAGTAATTGTATGTATAATGAAAACAATCTCTTTACCAAACGTAGCATCAACGTGAATGGAACAATGAAACAAGTCAATATATTTACGTATGTGGACACTTTGATAGCAGGAGAAGGAAGAAGATAGATTAAAGAAGTTAAATTCAGACAAGCCCAAAGAAAAAGCAGCATTTGAGAAGATGAAGATTATGTGGTGTATATGTGTGTCGATGAAGGTGAGAAAACGAGAGAAAATACCGATTTAAGGAAGTGAATTATGGACAGTTATGAAACTTGTGAAGAATTAGATGGAAGATGTGAATATGTCAATATGTGATTTTACGGAAGAGTAATGAGAACACCTTAGACGGATAGAAAGAGTGCTAACGATCTCTTGGAAGAAGTTAACTCACAAAGACAACTGGTTTCTTGCATGATAAAAAGACTGTCCACATTAAATGATCGTGCCATGAGAAAGAAAAATCTGAAGAAGTGGTGACAATTTGAAAGCTTGAGGGAAGGAGAAGCAAGAGACCAAGACTGAAGATGCTGGATATTTTGACAAAATGGCATGGAGGAACTTCGGTTTCAGAAATGATTGGCAGCACAAGACACAGAGGTTTGTATGAGCAAGATCACAAACTCCACTTGATATTGACTAAAAGAAGAAGTCCATAATTGTTTTCTCCGTGTATTCCTGGGTCTTCCTCAATTTTGTTTCTCCTGTATGTTCCAGTAACAGGACCTTCCTGTTATAATATTAATAGAGTTTCTCAATTTGTGTTCTTCCCGTCCCAGCCCCTTTCCCTCTACTCCTCGACTGGCTGAAATCTGTCTAGCAATCTCCATAAGCCAGGCATTGGAGCTTCTTTCATGCTATTTTAGTTCTTGTGCTTTTACAGGCACCAGTTGATGAATGATTGTATTTTATTAGTTACTGTTTAGTTTTTCTCCATTTTTCTAATCCAAAAAGCAGTATTGGATTAATGTGACAGTTATAATGAGTGAACTAAGAAAGACAGCGAAGTTAATACAAGGTACACCATTGCAGAAATAGACAATATATTTCAAGATAAAGGAAGAAAAAGACAGTTACAGTAAAATATTCCAAGTTTGGTACTAGTTTTAATTGCTTCATAAATCTGATCAATTGTTACTACATGTTCCAGATTTGTCCTTCTCATAATTTTGTCAAACGATGGTTGTCTTTTAGCTGATGTTTTGATAAGTGGTCTTAGCTTCTATCAAAACATCTTGACTGCTCGTTTCATTTGTCCATTGTATTCTCAATATTCTTCTGTAAAATTGCCTTTATAATCTTTCATGGGACTTTAAAGCTCCTGTACTAATTTCTTGTCCCTCTGTGGGTTTGGGATAGTGAACGCAATGTCAGTCCTGACTTATCGGGTTCTAAGTCGGCCGCAGGCGATTTGGGAGTAGATCGCTTGATGTTCCTAGTGTCATGAGCGTCGGCCGTTCAGAAAGCAATGGCAAACTACTGAGCGTAAAAACTGCTCAGAAAATCACAAACAGCCAATAAATACTGGGGTTCATTGCGAAGTACTAACAACGACATGCAACTATCTAACTTAACTAACTGTCCATGATTTACAGCCAAGGGGTAAAATTGGTTTTACTTACCATGGAACAATTCGTCTTCTTATTGTCAACGAAATGTAATTTGTGTATGAGATATTCTTCATTTTATACAATGCAGTTTTTATGACACAGACATACACACGCACACAAGCACTGACAAGCACACACACATAAACACACACACACATACACACACACACACACACACACACACACACGGACACAAACATACACACGTATACACACAAGCACACACATTCACACGTATACACACACGAGCACACACCCATATACCCACTGAGACCCATTGGCCGAAACCGTCGCTGGGGGAAACACAGGAGATTGTGAACAGTGTTCAATAGTTACTATATATCTGTCTAGACCTGGCTATACATACATACCTTGGATGTGAATCAACCTGCATATTGACATTACCAAGTAGTTTTTGTTGCCATTTACCCGCATTTTCAATGTTCTCGTAATCAGAGTGGTAATCCTCATTGGCAACAACATCCTAGTGGAAGATTCAGAACAAAAACTTATCTGGTATGACTTGCACAAGAACCGACATCATAGCACTAGGGACATTCCCATATTCGCTTACTCCCCATCATCAACAACCATCGTAGAGTCCCAATAATAATAGTACTAGTTGCAATCTGTTTATGTGTCTTCTGGCCTTTCCTCCGAGTACTGAGTGTCAGACAGATCCCCAGGTCACTCCCTGCCCCTACCATTCTCTACAGACCATGATTACTTATCTGTTCTCCCACACTGTTCACGTGATCGCATCAGTATTATTATTGATGAATGTAGACTGGATATACAGTTCTTTAAGAGTTAACGTCTTCCAGCTAGCAATTAAATTTTAACTTCTTGAATTTTGAATTCCTTAACTTTTTAAGCCCACCGACCGACCGTTAACTTTCCCAGTCATCTTTACTTTCTAGAAACATATAATTTAAAATATACCGGCGTATTGTCTGCCCTTAGAAACAGCAATCCTCCAACACGATCCTGGAATTCGAACCGGTCACCTCCACGCGGCACCTCACTGCAGCAACAAGTGTACTTCGACGCATAACCATCCAGACAATAGGTACTTAAAATACCCATGCCACCACCTTTACACACTTTTGATACTCTACCCTTCGACCACCACACAGTCACACATCACGACCACAAATGGCCTACCATACCCACGTTACCACCTTTACAAACACTGTTGATACATTACCCCTCGACCACACAGTCACACAACACCAGCTCGCCCGATCGCCAGCCCACCCGCGCACTCTCACACACACGCACCGATCGCCCACCGCATGTTTGAATACATAACTAGAGGACCCGGCCCGGCTTCGCCCAGGCCCTGGCGCGGATCTATCTATCTATCTATCTATCTATCTATCTATCTATCTATCTATCTATCTATCTATCTATCTATCTATCTATCTATCTATCTATCTATCTATCTATCTATCTATCTATCTATCTATCTATCTATCTATCTATCTATCTATCTATCTATCTATCTATCTATCTATCTATCTATCTATCTATCTATCTATCTATCTATCTATCTATCTATCTATCTATCTATCTATCTATCTATCTATCTATCTATCTATCTATCTATCTATCTATCTATCTATCTATCTATCTATCTATCTATCTATCTATCTATCTATCTATCTATCTATCTATCTATCTATCTATCTATCTATCTATCTATCTATCTATCTATCTATCTATCTATCTATCTATCTATCTATCTATCTATCTATCTATCTATCTATCTATCTATCTATCTATCTATCTATCTATCTATCTATCTATCTATCTATCTATCTATCTATCTATCTATCTATCTATCTATCTATCTATCTATCTATCTATCTATCTATCTATCTATCTATCTATCTATCTATCTATCTATCTATCTATCTATCTATCTATCTATCTATCTATCTATCTATCTATCTATCTATCTATCTATCTATCTATCTATCTATCTATCTATCTATCTATCTATCTATCTATCTATCTATCTATCTATCTATCTATCTATCTATCTATCTATCTATCTATCTATCTATCTATCTATCTATCTATCTATCTATCTATCTATCTATCTATCTATCTATCTATCTATCTATCTATCTATCTATCTATCTATCTATCTATCTATCTATCTATCTATCTATCTATCTATCTATCTATCTATCTATCTATCTATCTATCTATCTATCTATCTATCTATCTATCTATCTATCTATCTATCTATCTATCTATCTATCTATCTATCTATCTATCTATCTATCTATCTATCTATCTATCTATCTATCTATCTATGTTCGGCCCGAACATAACAACAAAATATAGATAGAATAGAAGAATAGATAGAAAATATGATTGGAAGAGATCTATCTAAAGTAAACTTGGCTCCCGTTCCCGACTATCTGTCTGTCTGTCAGTCTGTCTATCTGTCTGTCTATCTGTCTGTCTGACCTGGCCCGGCTGCACCCAGTCCCTGGTGGGGAGCATCTCATTTAATTCATATAGATATCTATAGCCAGGGGACTTAACTTAAGATATAACAATGCTACTAAAAGTTATATCCCTTTTTAAAATATTTTTTTATATTTTTCTAATGTTCAGTCATGTAATTACAAAATTAAATTTTAGGAAGGTAATAGCTGATAGCTGATAGATAAAACTATGACAGTTGGTTGCACAGGAATGAAAGGAATACGTGTAGAAAATTTCATCTCAATCGGATGGACCATTTGCGAACGCATAAAGGACGGATCCACATACATCCATCCATACATACATACATACATACAACGATTTATATATATATATATATATATATATATATATATATATATATATATATATATATATATATATATATATATATATGATGTGATGTTACGTAATAGATATAATGTGATGTTGCACTATAAATATGTGATGTTACATGACCATTTATCCCCGAGAAGAGAGACAATACAATGACCATGTGGTGTTGTCATTTCTAGATGAGGGCCACCCAGTCGTTCTCGGCAACAGAGCCTCTAAAGCACAAGGGTGATACACCTTTATAAAGCAGGAGTGAGGGAGATGTATCCTGTCAATATGCGGGGCGAAGGACTGCATCAAAGGTTGGAGTGATAGGTCCCAACAGGGGCAGGTCTAACTAACCTTTTCTCTCTCTCTCTCTCTCTCTCTCTCTCTCTCTCTCTCTCTCTCTCTCTCTCTCTCTCTCTCTCTCTCTCTCTCTCTCTCTCTCTCTCCCCTTCCTGTATCTATGAGTATAACAATATTTTTGGTACATATTTCCCAATTTCCCACAGGGATTGTGGTCTTTGGTGGCTTAATGGGGTATATTCTGAATGATGAATGATGCCATCGAGAGGGTCAACGTCATAGCCCATAGTTGAAGGGATTCGCCTTTCTAAAGTACGAAAAGCGAATTTCCAGTGAACTGCCCTGACACCTCCGATGTCAAACCACCCCCAGCATTTGAGAACCTTCCACATATACTTACAGTAACCTATTACTGATGACCTGGTCAAAACAACCGTAATAGTTACAACACTAGCACCCGCATTGATAGTCGTTTGTTTAAAGTGACTCCATTAACTTTTATACTAGACTCAATGGTGCTTTAAGAGACTTTCAAAACAATGTTTTCCCGTAGTGAATTTGAATAACGAAGACACAAACAATAGATTGCACGATTTATTGCTTGGCATAATTCGTTGCATCTCGTCAGGTACATACTGCAGAATGCACACAACATAAAGTAAAATAAGTAGATAAATCCCTCAAGCTGAAATATACACATGTTAGCACAGTAATGTCAATTGTCTACCACGGTAATTTTAAACATGACTAACATGTCTTTCTGTTTGCGCAAAGCTGGCTAGTGTAGATTACTCATTATGGCTTATGCAAACTTTAATAAGCGAGTATTTTGTGTAATAAAGAACACGCGAAAGGCACTGTCTCTATCAATCACATGGCCTCTTTCTAGCATATGCCTAGCAATTGTTGAAGGGGGAAGCTTCCGATGTGTCGGCCCCACTGGGCTCCCATCCCCTGTGTGTAGTATCTTGTCGACCCATTGAGGTATGTGTTCCGCAACTCCTTTGTTCAATTGCCGCTCTGTTCTGCCAATGTAGGTAGACTGGCAACTACATGTGACTTGGCAAATTCAGTTGTTTTTGGCGTACACAGGGACAGGCTCTTTTACTGCTGTGGTCGGAATCAGCGTGGTTCTGTACCTATTGACTGGAGTTGCAGCACAGAATGTTCGGCGTACTGCTGTAATGAGCCGGTCTTGTAGCCGTTGCATTATGTCATCCCCTCGAAAGGTTAGCTGGATGAATACCTTGAGTTTAGCGACTGTAGTTTCGTCTGGTTTTGGTTTGGGCTGTTGGCAGTGGCGCTTTATAAATCCTGTGGAGTACCCATTCAGGTTTAAGACATTCTTCAGAGTTTCAAATTACTCTATCAGTGTGTCCTGGCTGCATATCTTCCTATCACGGTCAAGCAGAGTCCGTACTAAGCCCCGTTTGTGCTGGACCGGTGTGAAGCTCTGAAAATTTAAGTATTGGCCTGTCCATGTTTCTTTGCGGTACACCGATCTTTGAATTGTACCGTCTGCTCTACGTCTCATTAGAAATAAACAATAGGATACGAGGAAACGATAGGATTAGAGGAAACCGATATATGTGATCTCGAAGCCATATCGTATGGGAATCACTTGCAGTCACTCAGTGATGTAATAGCGTCGCCTATCGCTAAGGGGTTAGCGAACAGTTTCATTATTCCCCTACGTACCGAGTCGGGGGTTCGAAATCAACCAATGTAGAAGCAGAATACATTGCGTTGATTTTGATGGTATAAGGCGTCTGCTGTATTGAAAGCAATGGCAATCTACCACACGTAAAAATTGCTTAGTAAATCAATGATTGCCATTAAATGTAGGGGTCGACTGCAATGTCCCGTAAAGGATAAGCAAGTAACTTAAACTATGCCTAAGCGTATCGCATGTCACAATGTTATAAGGTGTATATGAGTTAACTGGACTAAACACTCATTAACATTTTATACATCTGTTGTTCAAATAAATACCTGTTCTGTATTGCACTGCATAGTTTCGCCGGATATGTTTGCGGCCATTGTTTTTGCTGGCTTGAACTGCAATGTAAACTTTCGACATCTAGACCACTCACCTTCGGAATGAGAAGGCAAGCTGCGACTGAAACCTGTTTGAAGATTAGGGTTCAAAAGTGTTGTTACATTGTTGCGATTGATTTGGACTTTGGTCTAAGTCACTAACATCATTTTAGTCTGATTGCTTACAGCTCAAGAATCTCACTTTAAATCAGACTGGATAGTCAAATACTGCAGCTGAATTCAAAGAAACACTCCTTTTCATGATATACCGCAAAGTTTAGCGTTAAGTCCAGTTGCGTTGACTCAAGAACCGCCATCACAGCATGCGAAACATTGCCATACGTGCTCCGTTCTTATTTTCAACAGGAAGCTAAAAGTCACAGTATTAATGGTACCCGTTGCAGTCAGGTTACGTGTGCGTCTGGCCTTTCCTCCTAGTGTCAATAGGGAAATCCGTTTAGGCCACTAAAAGAGTCCATAAATAAATGCTCGTGTATTGTTTGGAACCAATCAAACACATCCGTTCTTTAAATGTTCGTTAATATACTGGACACAGCAATACAGTCTGATTTGCTTGTATCTTTGTGTGTTTGTTATTTGACGTATGCTGGGTTAATATATAATTATGAAACCTATGGTGATATTTACGTGGTTAATTACGATTTCTGTCCATATTCCATAGAGGTGGATGATAGACATGGCTAATGAATACGTCCATTTTAGGGGTGTCAAATCGGATTATGCGTCGAAGTACACTTTTTCCTGCAGGAAGAAACTATCGTCATTTGGAGGCGACAGGTTCGAATCAAGGTGGGGTGCATATAGCGTTTAATTTTGATGTTGATACTTTGTCCTCGCCCCCCCCCCCCTTTCTTGCTTTTACCTCTGTGAGTCCCAAACAATACATGTATGTTTATTTAAGAACGTTCCTCCCTATACTATTCTCTCTAGGCCATGATGATTTATCTGTTCTTTCACACTTTACACATTATCCCAAAAGATCCTGTGCACGTCTTCCTTATCGTGCACCAATATCCCACCCAGCGGTGCTGACCAGGCCAATCTGTTTATTCCATTCACATCACATCCTCCTATCACTATCAATGCATACGTCTATTGATTATAATGCTCCATCATCTTGTTAAACGTCAACATTAAATGCTTGTTTTTCATATATAATTGAAGCCAGCAAACCTATCGTATCTCTTCTGTATGCGACATTGATGTTTATCAAATTGAACCTAAAGTCGAATTTAAAACTAAAACAACAGTAAAGAATCCATTTATATCCCTTAAGATGCATTGGTTTCTTTGTTATTATGTTCGTTGTTCTCTCTATCCTGATTCATACAGCAGTACTAATTTAACGTTTCGATTGAACATTCTAAGTTTTGTGCTAAGTTTAATTTCTTGTGACCTCCACAAATCTCCTAGTCCTTAAAGAATGGCATTAGCCTTCTATACGTTTATTCCGGTAACATTATTTATTTCACGTTTTTTTGTCAACACTGTTCCCTAAGTAGGTGTGTCATTCTGTCTCTTAAAGTTAAGTTTCACAAACAGAGATTAAGTTATCATTTGCTTGATTTATTCTCATTATCTGTGTCTTTCCTCTATGAATTCGTAAACCTAGTTGCTGTCACCGTCCATCTAGTTTATCTTGCATCTGATTTTGTGTGTGAGACAGGAGGGCAAAGTCGTCAGCAAAGTCCAGATCATGCAGCGACTCTCTCCGGAGTGTCCAATGGATTCAATTTGTGGCAATTCTTGTGGTTGTCTTCATAGGTCTATAAGCGGTAAGAATAGTAAGGGTGACAAAGAAACGTTTATAGTCCACTTTTCAATATGAATTGGTGAGATCAGTTACAAATAAACTACAAACATTCATTAATTAGTATCTGGGCACAATAGAAGGAATATGGTATAACAAAATCACCAATGTGGAGCACATTCAGAGAACTAGATACATAACAATGAACCAAGAAGAGATGAAAGATAATTCCCTGTACCCGGTTCTGTGGTGAAGGGATTCAGAATGCAATTCGTAATTCCGCATACGCACGTTCGAAACACAGCTGCGGGCGATTTGGAAGCAGACCTCCTTGCGTTAGTTTCTATACAAAGGTATGAGAGCCGGTGGTTCAGAAAGCAATGGCAAACTACTGAGCGTAAACTTGCCAAGAAATTACAGTTTGAAATTGTCGGGGAAAACTGCGACGTCCTGTAAAGTATATGCAACTAACTCATTTTAGGCTGGGTCGACCTGGGAGAGCAAGTGAGATTTAAAAATCCGTCCCGATGCGGATTTAACCCTTGACCACAGGGTCGGCAGGCGAGCGTCTGGTCAATGTGAAACGGTTGCTAAAGAAGTACATAGTTGATAGTTGTGAGTCTTTCTGCTCTCTATATTTTATGTTCCAGTCAAGTCACCAATTCCAATACAATGTTGACTATCACGATGTTTGAAATCTTTCAACATGATTCCCCTTGGCAACATATAATTATTATCATCTGTCCTGTCAACTGGCGAAGGCATTTATACATTTCACCACATTTCGGCATAGCGTGAAAGAGGTCCTTTACTTATTATTGCTATTGCTATCAGCGGAATTGATTATCTATCTGTAACCTTACGGCATGTAACAGAACACGGCGAATAGTGGAATGATCTAGAAAATTAAACGCGTTAACTGGAGCAAGGACTACAGATTTGTCAACATTCTTCTTCCAGAAATAGCAAACTTAGGGCTGTCAATAAAATGTGTTAGGTCAGTCATGTGACGGAACAAGAAAGATTTTCGATGAATTATCTCGTCTCCAAACATAGATTATGAAAGCGGCTCTACATGCACTCTTGACAGGCATAATTTAAAGTTGGTTCTAAATGATGCAGGAAACACCAATATTTGAACCATGTTGTTTGTTGGATCTCTAAAAAGTGTGTTTCAGACGTCATCGACTGTCACATTTCTTGTCCAATATGGCGGATAGACGGGCATTCCAGTGGCAGATTGTTATGATGACTTTATGGCTACGGTCGTATGCATGCAAGTGTCTGCGTGCTGTTGATTTTGTCGGAACTGCTGTCTAGTTCTTTTTTCACATGAGGCAGTGATGACCATTCTGTGTGTTTTCGTTGGCACAAGAACGAAGCAATTAACTGGATGACCTATTGCCACCAAGTTGGAAACGCGACCACCTAACTAAATCATAATCAAATCGTACACGAGTTTCTTTCATATAAAGATATAATAAACACTAAGAGTAAAGAGAATGCAAGAGTCGAGGAACAGACAATGAAGACTGTTCTTAAATGTATGATCGGCAGTGTCACGTGTTAAGTGTAACTTAATCTGCCCAGATTGATCATCTCTGACTTTGCCGATAACTTGATCAGTTACGGAAACGAACAACAGAAACACATAAAGAGCCACTTTTATTCTATAACTGACGAAAGTAGATTGCCTGAAATAGCTTTGCTCTCCAATGGAATAATGTTGGCCTGTAATGTGTATTACAAAGTAATATAAACCTTTCCGAGAATTAGCCTAGTGTGAAAGAGACTGTTATAGATTCTTCGTACATTTTCAGATTCTTGCTTATTGTTTTCCTTTATCATTTTAAAATTAAATCAATAGTAAGCATATATTATTATGTTTTCTTTTGAGATGTGTCTTAAGTTATTTATTGTGTTTTCTCCTAAATAAAAAATGACACTAATGTATGCCTTTTAAAACTATGCCTTTCGTGTGTTTTCATTAACACACAATATGTATAACAGAGTGTTACATGCTTTGGCATATGTTATGGCGCCTTTTCATTTCAGACAAGGAACAGGACATGCAACATTTAATAACTGCGATCACTGTACACAGGGCGCAACTTGTACAATGTTGCGTGTCTTGTTGCAGATTGTTGCGATCTACCACAACCCTGTGTTGACTGTCTAGACAGTTTTACCTGCAATAGTTTGCCCTTGCTTTCTGAACGAGAAGTCAACCCACAGTTAGAAATAAATTGTGTGAAAACAGAAATTATGGTAATCTCCAAAAAGAAAGAAATGTCACAATCCAACACACACGGAAATGGGGTACAATTTTTATGAGATAAACTAGTAAAATTGTTTCGTAACAGTCGCAGCATAAGGTGGAATGTACCTTGGTGATCGTCGTGGCAAACGGAGACTTGTGAAAATTGAAAAAAAAACACATATATATCTGTGTATACATGTGAATCACTGGCAATACGCAAACAAGCTGAGAAATAACTATCAGCAACTAAGGTTTCTCTGAATAATGCAAATACCATGCGCGGACATAAACTATTAAGTGAATCCTAAAATAAACAAATTAAAACGGTAAACTTATTAGAGATATTAGACGCGGACGATTAATATTTGTTAGGTAAGTTATGAGAAGTACAACTGAAAACTTAGTGACAACTGGCAAGAATGATTAGAAAAAGATCTCTTGGGAGCAGAGTGGCAAATACTTGGAAGGCCATATGGCATAATCGTGACAAGGACACAGTTCTGATCCGAGACAGGTGATAGTAGGATGTGGTGAACCACGACCACCTACAACCATCAGCATGTCACAGAATCAACACAAGGCTATTTGCTACCATATCGCCTTCAGCTGACTTCGAACCCGATATGTCGGACTCTAATGGACTGTTCTTGTCCCTTAGCCACACACACCGACAGTTGAGGAATATGAAACATATATTGAAAGAAATAACTGACATGCTACGTGCAAAATGTTATGAACGCTAAAGTGTGTGTTAATTATAACAAGGCAATAAGACACCAAGGCATAACATAGAAAGGTAACATTGAAAGCAAAACATACGCTAATATATTGTACACTACACCACTTATGTCTACTTGCTCCTCTAACTTAAACACAATTGCACAAGTTTGGGAATCACACATACTTAAGTAACTTCGTGTAGTGCAATTGTTGATTCTCCCAATACGAATGCAAGTGTTTATATGCGCTGAGCTGACTCAGTTTTTACAGTTTAGTAGATGGAAATGACTAGTTATGTCGGTCATGTTTTAAAAGCTGATGTAATCTTGCGGTTACTGGACATATTCCCACTGAACTATCCGGTGGTGGGGTAGGGTTATCCCTATTAAATGATAAGTAAGGTGTTTCCTCCTTTCCATTAGCCCAAGAGACACCTTGGGCAAGATGGAGTACCCATTGATCTCCCCGATCAAGATTACATACCCCCAAGTTTAAGGTGGACTCAAGTGCCAGGAAACAACAGTACGTGGGTCGTCGGGTGTGTGAGGGAAATACCGGCATTGTGAACGTCTGCTGTATGTTCCGGGCCTCTTCCCCAACAGGTACACATAACACACTTACTTAAATGACCGTGTGTAGTGCACTCGCTGATTTTCCCGATATGACTGTAAGTGTTTATATCCGTTGGGCTGACTCAGTGTTTACAAGCTGATGTAACCAGTACAGAAACTGCACCAGTTTGTCCTTGTGGATTCGGTTACTGGACATAGACTCACTGAACTATCGGGGGTAGGGGTATCAAAGAGAAGCAATGTGTCTCCTTCCCTTGGATAAAGTGGAGTATCATTTTAGCTTCCCGATCAGTGTTACGTCCCCCCATGATCACGGTGGACCTAAGTGCTAAAAAAACTGTATGGCCGTGAGGTAAATGGTCGTTAACATGGGTCGTCTGGTGCGTGGGGATAACACCGGAATTATGGAAGTCTGCTGGATGTTCCGGGCCTCTTCCCCAGCAGATGCACTCTACTAGGGAGACGTATGATTTCCTACACCGTAATTATAGAGTATTTGTTTAATGATTGTGCAATGTTTAAAACTATTGCCGGTCTAAGTTTTGTATTTACCTATTATGTTGCATGAACTTTACAGAGGGTGAATACAAAACTTGGACCGACAATATTTTCAAACACTGCACAGTTTCCCGGTAGGCGGGATTGCAAAGGAAATGGACCGACTTGGGGTCTCATAGAAGTGCCACCTACCATGCTCCTTGTTGATTTCAACATCGAGCAAGTTTAAGACTGCGAAAGCACACAAGGCTTTCACGTGCAATCGGACAAACACTTTTATTGGATGCATACGACAGGAGGCATGGATTACACCGAGTGGACTCACATTTGTGCAACCCGCATATTAAAACAGTGAAGTTGAACTTGTGTGGAAGACTAAGAGAGCTCAACTAAGCAGCTACTTAAATTACGAAATACACTCGAAAGCACACAAAAGAAATTGTGGTCTTTGGAAAGCGGGGAAAAAAAGTTCAGGTCCAATACTCAAACCAAGCTGTATGTTTGTTGGATCTCTAAAAGTTTTGTATCAGACGTCATCGACTGTCACATTTCTGGCCTACTATGGCGGATAGACGGACGTTACGTTAAACTCTTTGAGTGTTGTTTGCTTATGGCCACAATTTTGCTTATGCATATTTTTTTCATTTGAACGTGTAGTGCATGGTTCCATCGCCCAGTTTCTGATCTAAGTGCTTAATGCGACACTATGGGCTGTGGATGCCATGTGGAATGCGTTTGCATCAATCCGATATGATTTATGTTGTGAACTGTTGTACAGAAAAATGGCGAGTGGCCGGTTATGAACAAACTGTTTTGCCTACGCAGGAATGCATGTGCAACTCCTGGTTTTTCTAGTGACTGATGCTTCCATCGACGATGACTATAATTTTAGTGGCAGAATGTTTGTTGGCATTCTGGCTATAGTCTTATATATGAATGAGTTTGTGCGCTGTTGATTTGTCGTGACTGCTGTCGGGTTTACTTTTCACATGAGGCACTGAGGACTATTCTGTGTGTTTTGGCTGACACAGGAACGAAGCAATTAACGGGGTGACATGTTACCACAAAGTTGAAACCACGTGCAACTAAGTCAAAATGAAATCGTACAAGAGTTTCTTTCATTCTAAGTCTAGTACAAAGACATAATGAGCACTAAAAGTAAAGAAAATTCAAGTGTCGAGCAAAAGACAATCAATAATGTTCTTAAATCTATGATCACCTATGACTTGTGTTCAGTGCAACTTTATCTGCCCAGATTGAACATTTCTGACTGCCAATTGCTAGCGCAGTTGCAGAACGATCCCTTTATCGACAGAAGCACATAAAGAGCAACTTTTATTCTACAATGGACGCAAGTAGATTAAGTGGGATAATTTTGCTCTCTAATGGAATAATGTTGGTATCTAATGTGCATTATAAAGTAATATATAACTTTGCGAGAATTAGCCTAGACTGAAGTGACTGTTACAGGTTCTTCGTACATTTTCAGATTCTTTAGTATTGTTTTCCTTTATCGTTTTAAAATTAAATCAAGCACATATTATTATGTTTTTGTTTTGAGATGTTTCTTAAGTTATGTATTGTGTTTACTCTTAAATACAAAATAACACGTATGTATGTCTTTTTAAATATATTATATATATATATATATATATATATATATATATATATATATATATATATATTCCTAACAATTAACAAAAAGAAGACACAGATTATGTCACAAGGTGCACATGGTGTACCATCAATCTTTATTGACGACGCCGAACTAGAGATAGTAGACCTATTTTACATATCTAGGATCAGAGGTAAATAGCAAATTATCCCTCGATCAGGAAATCAACATCAGGATAGGCAAGGCAGCAACAACAATGAACATGTTAGCAAAAAGAGTCTGGGAGAACAGGAAGCTTACTGCCAAAACAAAAGTCCTCGTCTACCAAGCCTGTGTCCTTAGTACTCTTCTTTATGGCAGTGAAACCTGGACAACTTACTCACGCCAAGAGAAACGTTTAAACAGCTTTCATATGCGGTGTCTGCGAAGAATACTTGGTATTAAGTGGCAAGACAAAATCACAAATACTGAAGTATTGGAAAGATCAGGTTGTGTGACGGTGTATTCCATGCTCACGTCTTCGTAGACTTAGATGGATAGGACATCGTTAGGAGGATGGGATGATGGTAGAATACCAAAGGACATCTTTTTTGGTGAATTACAGACGGGTAGGAGATCTCAGGGTCGGCCTCTACTACGATACAAGATGTGTGCAAGCGGGACATGATTGATACAGGCATTGATAATGCACATTGGGAGCACGTCGCCGCTGAACGTGTTGCATGGAGGGCAACTATCAGAAATGGAATAAAGACAAAGGAGAAAATGATTGCAGATAAAGCACACATAGAGCCTGAGAGACGTAAGATGGTGCAAAATGGTGGAAATGACCATGTTTTCACATGCACCTACTGTGGGGCAAACATTTTGCAGCAAGAATTGGCCTACCAGCCACACTCGCCACCGCCATGGATCGTAGTTATTAAGCCTTTTTGAAGCACAATGTACCAAACTATCGTCTGTCAAGACGGAAAGGTGCCAATGTAATATTCCTTGTGTTTTGATTAACACAAATATAAATAATAGAGTTTGTCATGTTTTGGCATGCGTCATTGTGTCTTTTCATATGCTAGCCACAGTTAACTTCGGAACCTGGCTACACCTCAGACAATACTGATATCAGACAATGAACAAGAGGATATGCAACATTTAGTGGCTGCGATCATTATATACAGTGCGCTACTTTAAAAATGTTGCGTAACCTTTAAAGGGCGCTGCCATCAACAACAAAACCCCGCGTTAATTGTCTTGAAAATTTTACGTTGAATAGTTTGAAGAATACCGCATGACGAGAACACAGAAGAAGAACCATCTGCAAATCTAACCATTAAAGAACTCCTGTTTGCGGACGACCAGGTACTAATTGCAAAATCAGAAGCTGAATTACAAGACCACATGAATAGTCTAAACGAAATGTGTAGAGAACATTACATGAAAATTAGCACAAGAAAAACAGAGGTAATGACTATAACTAAAGAAGAAAAAAAAACAACAACAACAATTCACCTAAACGAACATCCCTTGACAAAAAAGTAAAGAGTTTCAAGTACCTAGGAAGTATAATATCATAAACGGCAGATCAGAAGACGAGATCGAAAATAGGTGCAATAAGGCAAACCAACTCATTGGACAAATGGCACCCATACTAAAGAACAAACATGTATCAATAACTACTAAGAAAGCACTTTACAACACAATCTTCCTACCAACTCTATGCTACCAATGCCAAACCTGGACAATGACAGAAAAAGAGAAAAGAAAAATCACAACAACAGAAATAAGATTCAAAACAATGTTTTCCCGTAGTGAATTTGAATAACGAAGACACAAACAATAGATTGCACGATTTATTGCCTGGCATATTTCTCTGCATCTCGTCAGGTACATACTGCAGAAATCACACAACGTAAAGTAAATTAACTAGATAAATCCTTCAAGTTGAAATATACACATATCCGCACAGTAATGTCACTTATCTACCACGGTAATTTTAAGCTGACTAACATGTCTTTCTGTTTGCACAAATCTGGTTTGCATTGATTGATCATAATTGCTTCTGCAAACTTTAACAAGCGAGTATTTTGTGTGTTAAACAGCACGCGAAATGCAATGTCTCTGTCAACCACATGGCCGCTTTCGATAATGTGCCTACCGATTGAAGACGCGGGGAGCTTCCGGTGTGTCGGCCCAACTAGGCTAGCATCGCCTGTGTGTCATATCTTGTCGACCCATTGAGGTATGTGTTCTGACACTCTTTTGTTCAGATGTCTCCCTGTTCTACCTATGTAGAAGGCCTGGCATCTACATGTGAATTGGTAAATACAATTGTTTGTGGCATAAGAGGAAAAGGCTCTTTGACTGCTGGATGGGAATCGGTATGGTTCTATATCTAATGACTGGAGTTGCAGCACAGAATGTTCTGCCTACTGCTGTAGTAAGCCGGTCTTGTAGACGTTGCATTACGTCATCCCCTCGAAAGGTTAGCTGGATGAATACATTGAGTATAGGGACTGTAGTTACGTATGGTTTTGGTTTGGGCTGTTGGCAGTGGCGCTTTATAACTCCTGTGTGGTATCTATTCAGGTTTAAGACATTCTTCAGAGTTTCAAATTCCTCTGACAGTGTGTCCTGGATGCATATCTTTCTACCACGGTCTAACAGGGTCCGCACGAAGCCCCGTTTATACTGGACAGGTGTGAAGCTCTGAAAATTTAAGTATTGGCCAGTCCATGTTCCTTTGCGGTACACCGATCTTTAAATTGTGCCGTCTGCTCTTCGTCAAATTAGAATATCTAGGAACGGCAACGCTTCGTTGTGTTCGTGTTCCATAGATAGAGAGAGGTTGTATGCGCCATTTTCATTATGGCATGGAAAATTAGGCATACCAACACCTATTCTGGAGAGGCTACTACTACTATGTACCGCCAACATACAATTCAATTTTCTAACAAAGTCATACCCCCAAATTGACGGAGTTTCCATGGGGAGTTCTCTTGGTCCTATCCTAGCGGACATCTTCATGGCACATTTAGAAGAAAAGAGATCCTCAGACATTAACAACTTGGCCTTCTACCGTCGTTATGTGGACGATATACTAATTACAAGCAACATAATTGTGTGATTTTTGCAGTATGTACTTGACGAGATGCAGCTAAATATGCCAAGAAATAAGATTCCTGAGAAGAATACTCAATGTATCAAGAAGAGATAAGATCAGAAATGAAGAAATCAGGACTAAAGTGGGGGTTTTAGCAGCAGTAGATTTTATTAGAAGGCCGCAAGTCAAATGGTTTGGCTATGCAAGTAGATTACCATTCAACAGCATACCACAACAAGCAATGATGTACAGACCAGATGGAAACAGAGGAAGAGGCCGACCACGTAAACGTTGGACGGAGGGAATAGCAGAGTCCATGGGAATATCGATACATAAAAACCATACACGGGCAATCTTCCGCTGTTTATACTTCACCTCGACACCGCAAGATACAAGAGGAACATGATGAAATGAAATGAGATGTGATAGTTTGGCACTGCTTTGTGAACGAGAAGTCAACCTTTAGTTAGAAATAAATTATGTGAAAACAGAAATTATGAAATTCTCCAAGAATAATGGCATATCACAATCCAACACACAAGGAGATGGGGAGCACTTTATAAGAGGTGAATTGGTCAAACAGTCTCGCAAAATGTTATAACAGACGGTGAAATGTGCCTTCTAGATCATCGTGGCAAATGGAGACTTTTGCAAGTTGAAAAACGCACACACCAATATAATGTCAATAGCTGTGAGAAGACGAGTAGTAAAATCTTATACACAACCTATATTGGTGTATGCATGTTAATCATTTGCAATAAACAAACAAGCTGAGAAATATTTAACAGCAGTAGAACTGGTTTCTATGAATACTGCAAATACCATGCGCGGACAGAAATTTATCGAGTGAATCCTAAAATAAACAAATTAAAACGGTAAACATATTAGAGAAATTATACATTGATGGTCAATATTTTTTGGGAAAGTTATGAGACGTACAACTATAAACTTTGTGACAAACAGCCAAGATTGAGTGGAAAATATCAAGTGGGAGCAAAGTGATAAATAATTGGAAGGCTTGGCCATATGGCATTCACGAGACAGGAACTCAATTCTGATACGAAACTGGTGATCGTACGATGTGACGAACCACGACCGCCAACGACTTTCAGCATGTCACAAAATCAAAGCAAGGCTGTCTGCTTCCATATCGCCTTCAGCTGACTTCGGACCCGATATGCGTGACTGTGAAATGCTGTTATAAACCCTTAGCCACACACACCGAAAGTTAAGGAATAATAAACATATGTTGAAAGAAATGACTGACGTACTGCATGCAAGATCTTATACAAATCTACCGAATTCAATGAAACGCTCTACTTAGCCTTTGTCGACCAAGAAAATGAATTTGATAGAGTAGATAACAAACTTATGTAGAAGCTTCTTCAACTACAGTAAATGCATAGTCAGAACAAATGATGGACACTCAGAACCCTTCACCATCAGATCCGAAGTACGGCAAGGTTGTGTCCTGTCTCCCTCTTGTCCATACCCTATACAAACAGCATATGTACAGAAACCAGCCAAACAGAGACTGTAACAAAACTGCACGACGAACAGAACACAGAAAAAGAACGAACGGAGAATTACACCATTACAGAACTGCTATTAGAGGATTATCAAGCACTAATAGCAAAATCAGAAGCAGAATTGCAAGTCCCCATAAATAGATTAAACGAAGTTGGTAAGTATCGTTAAAATGAACATCAATAAGACAGACGTAATGACTAAAACCAAAGCAGAAAAAAAACAATGATTAATCTAACATAACACCCTGTGAAACAATAAAGAGCTTCAAGTGCTTAGGAAGTATAATATCATCAAATGGCAAATCAGAAGACGAGATCGAAAATAGATGCAATAAGGCAAACCAACCCATTGAATAACTAACACCATTACTAAAGCACAAATTTATATCAGTAGATGCTTAAAAACCTGTGCAACACAATCTTCCGACCAACTCCATGTTACCAATGTCTAACCTGGACAATTACAGAAACAGGAAACAAAATAAAATTACAACAACGGAAATTAGATTCCTGAGAAGAATACTCAACGTATCAAGAAGAGAGAAAATCAGAAATGATGAAATAAGAACTAAATTGGGGTAATTGGGGTAATACAGCGCTTGATTTTATTAGAAAACAGTAAGTTAAATGGATAGGACATATAACTAGGCTTCCAACTAACAGAATAACACGCAGAAATATACAGACCAAATGGAACCAAAATAATAGACCAGCCATGTAAACGATGAACACGGAGAATAACAGTCCATGGGAATTTCAATACTGTATATGAAGCCCATAAACGGGCAGTATCGCACTGTTTATGCTTCACCTCAACACGACAAGGTACAAGAGAAACATACATGAGATGTGATGATGAAGGAAAGAACTCATCAAGGTATAACATTGAAAGGTAACATTGAAAGCAAAACATACGCCAATATAGTGTACGCAACTGCACAAGTGTAGGAATCACTGCACTTAAATGACCGTGTACTGCTATCGTTGAATTTCCCGATATGACTGCAAGTTTTGATATGCGTTGAGCTGACTCAGTTTTTGTTGTTGTGTTGAATTATAGTTATAGTTAGGATTAAAGGCCGGAATGAGGAAATAGGTCGTCCGTGTGGTTACAAGCGGATGTAATCACAGTGCAGAGATTGCAATCAGTTTGTCCTTGTGAAGTCGGTTACTGGACATAGTCTCACTGAACTCAAGGTTCAAGGGGTTTGGGTGTCCCCTATCAAAGAAGAAGTAAGGTGCCTCCTTCTCTCCGTTAGCCTTCGGGACACCCTTGGGTAAGGAGGTGGAGTACCCGCTTAGCTTCCTAATCAGGGTTACAGACAACGCTGTTCAAGGTGGACCCACGTGGAGAGGAACAGTATGGCCATGGGGTAGATGGTCGTTAACCTGGGTCGTCAGGTGTGTGAGGGTAACATCGGGATTATGGACGTCTGCTGGATGTTCCGGGCCTCTTCTCCAGCAGTTACACTGTACTAGAGAGACGGGTGATTTCCTGTACCACAATTCATACGTCTATAGATTCCATTTATAAGAACCATGGCCGGAGCTGCGGAGTGTATGCTTTGTGCTCGAGAATAGCTACAGAGGTCAACGACAAGAATGTAAGAAGAGAAGGCCAGGGAATGGAGAGAGAAGATGGCAGAGAAAATGAAGCGCAGGGGCCAGAAGAGTCAGAAGTAAAATGGAGGGTATGGATCTCAAACATGTAAGGTGTAGGCTATTGGAACTGCTGTAGTGCCAGGCAGAGAGTTCCGGTAATGGAGACGTTATTTTTCACTTTGATGTTGTCATGCTACAAGAACTGAATGACAATAACTATCAATGCCCTGGTTATGTCTGCTACATAATTGCTTGTGGTCAGGGAAGACACGGATAAGGTTTGCTGGTCATGCAGGAAGTGAGGCATGTGGTGCCGCACATGAACAAGTGGAATGATTGAGGTAAGTTGAGATGAGCTATGAACCGACATCACTGCACACAGGACATTCCCACACGCGCTCCGTCTCCTCGTTCAACAGCCAGCGATGAGTCATACTGCTAATCGTTCCAACTGCTATCTGATTGAAAGTTCTCCTAGTCTTCCTTCTGTTTTGAGATAGAACTCCTCCCGATCCCCCATCATATCATTCTCTTCACATACATATATATATGTTTCCCCGCCATCTCCACCTGGTCCCACAGTGGAATTATAAGGCAAGAGAGGTTAAACTGATTCAGTTGTAGGTTGGCGGAGTAAGATCGAATATTATAAATGTATGTGCCGCGGTGGTCACTAAACGCATTGGGGCTAGCTTAAGGAGTGGAAGGAAATCGGAGGATGGGTGGTTTTTTATCTGCGGAGATTTTAACGCTCGGAGCAGAGAAAGCGACGATATAAGGGAACACCCGACAATGGTACGCTTTTGCCGATGTCATATTTGAGACAGAGGTAGTCTGCATTAATGGTGGGGTCAAACTAGAGTTACAACAAGACCAGGGAACGCAGAATTGTCACCCGGTCGGTGGTATCGTATACGAAGTGGACCGACTTGGGGGATTATGGAATTGTCACTTGCCATGCTCCGTGTTGATTTCCATATCGAGCAAGTTCAAAGCTACGAGAGCACGCAGGGACTTCAGATAAGAGGGGACCAACTCCCTTATTGAACGCTTTAGGCAGAAGGCATGGGTTAGATAGAGAAGACTCAAATTTGTTCATCCCCCGCCTTGGACACCCGGAGGTGAACTTGTGTGAAAGCCTAAGAGAGCGGCAACTACGCAGCTACAGAAATTACGAAATACACCCCAAAGCAAACAAGTGGAACTGGAGATAGCTGAAAGGATGAACAAAGATAAAGTTCAGAAATTCAAGCTCCGTGCAGCAGAGATTTAAAAAAAAGGAAGCTAATTGGGATAAATTCATGAGGGAGCTAGGAGGTGATAAGACGTTGGATAGATTCTTGATACTTCTTGAAACTGCAAATGTGTATATAACACCAGCCTACCACAATGAGCACAGTATATATGGATAACAGCATGCCCATGACAATAGACAAGGAGGGATGAGAAGCTTTCTTGGAGAGGTTTATAACACAGACAGATCACAACAAAGGATAGAGCAGGGAGGCAGTTACAGAGCAACTAGCAGTTTTCATCAAGAACGACATTTTCTTAATATTAATATTAATTTGTCGCGAAGCACTTTCCTGCCAAGAGTGTGTGATAAGACAGGGACATCACATTTTGTAGACCTGAATGCACGGTGGCCAGTGTTTCTCTGACTTTTTGTAGTTTTCGAAACCACGTCCGACAGTGCATACGACATTACCAGCGCAGTTGGCTATCAACTTCGTTAGCACGCCCCGTAAAAATAACCTTACCTTTGTGAAAACTGTGAAGACACCTTTCTAAACAAATAACCGACTGAGCCGAAAGCTGTGTCAGGAGGCCTTTAAATACTAACTAGCCTTAAAACAGAAAACAAACATTTTTTGGATTTTCCTGTTCTAACGTTGTAAACAAGAATGACGTCATGGTAGGTCAGTGTCTAGCATGTTTCGTGGAATCGAATCGGGATTTTAAAATTAACCAAGTCCCCCAGGTTGACGCAGCCTAAACTGGGTACCAAGAAACTCTCTGGCAAGCGAAGACGGTCGGTGTGATATTAAGGACATGACACATCGAGTGATGGCTGATGTATTCAACATTGGAGCCAGGTACAAAGGCCGTTGACTTGACGTTCCTATAGCAACAATTCAGTACACGTCCAGTATATACATTTTATAGCGTGTTTGTTGCTAACCCCCATGTTGTATACACCAATGGGCATTCCATGGATGATGACATCAATGTCATTACCTTACCTTTGCTTCCCAGAAGATTTCCTGCTACCCATGTTACACTTAACCAATCTGTGAGTCAGTGTCAGTTGTTCAAATCCCCGCCTGCTTCAATGAGGATCTGAAAACAGGACCACCAGGACGACAGGCGAGCGTGCTAGCCTTTGAAGCTCCCGCTCACGTGTAACTTCAGGAGCTTTTCACTCGTGGGGTTGGGGATATAGTTCATCATCAAAGGGTAACAAACTGGGCACGCAGGCCCTTCTTACATTTGGCCCTTCCAATCACTCATCTTTCGTTCATCAATAGTGCATGATACATTCACATAGGAAAAAAATATTGTCAAATGAATGTTGTAAATATTAACAATGTATATTACCATGTTATGAGACACATCCCCCACTCACCAACACATCCCCCACTCACACACACTCCACCCATACACACACATATCCCCATCCACAAACACATCTCCCCACCCATATACACATCCCCCACACACACATTTTTCACCCACATATCCCCCAGTATACGACAGTAAGTATGTCAGTACAGGACAGTAAGTATGTCAGTACAAGCCAGCAAGTATGTTAATACAGGACTGTAAGTATGCCAGTACATGACAGTAAGTATATCAGTACAGGCCGGCAAGTATGTTAATACAGGACAGTAAGTATGTCAGTACAGTACAGTAAGTATAATAATACAGGACTGTAAGTATGACAATACAGGCCAGTAAGTATGTTAATACGGGGCAGTAAGTATGTCAGTCTTTAGGCGAATCATAATGTACTAGGCACTTTTAAAGAGGTAGTTTGCCGTTGCTTTCCTCTATGGCAGTAACCGTACTGGTCATTTGACCGCAGCCATTGACTGCATGGCGAAAGTAACCTTTAGCAAGATGAAAAACATTTTGACCAATAAAAAGATGTCAATTGAAACGAGAAAAAGAGTGTTGAGGGGATACATAGAGCCTGTTCTTTTGTATGGATGTGAAACTTGGACAATGTGCAGTCAAGCTGAAAAACATCTGATGGCTGCAGAAATGTGGTTTCTGAGGAAAATGCAAAGAATACCATGGACAGATAGAAAAACCAATGACCAAGTAATATAGGAGACAAATGAAAATCGTAGATTGATTAGAGAAATTAGACGTAGAGAGTCAAAATTTTTTGGACATGTTAAGAGAAGAAATGGATTGGAGAACTTAGTGACAACTGGCAAGATCGAAGGGAACAGACCAAGAGGAAGACCGAGAGGAAAATACCTGGATGGCTTGGCCACGTGGCATGGACGGGACAGGAACACTGAGCTGATCCACGACACAGGTGATCGAGGGAAATGGCGAGTCATGAACGCCCACGCTTTCCGGCATGGCACATGATTGATTGATTGAAGTATGTCTGTACAGTACAGTAAGTATGTTAATAAGGACAGTAAGTATGTCAGTACAGGCCAGTAAGCATGTTAATACAGTACAGCAAATATGTTAATTTTGGACAGTAAGTATGTCAGTACAGGCCAGTAAGTATGTTAATACACGACAGTAAGTATGTTAATACAAGACAGTAAGTATGTTAATACAGGACAGTAAGTATGTTAATACAGGACAGTAAGTATGTTAATACAGGACAGTAAGTATGTTATTTCAGGACTGTAAGAATGTCAGTACAGTACAGTAAGTATGTTATTTCAGGACTGTAAGAATCTCAGTACAGTACAGTAAGTATGTAAATACATGACTATAAGAATGTCAGTACAGAACAGTAAGTATGTTAATAAGGACACTATTATACACCTTTGGTGCATTGGGCATATGGTGCTAAACATATTATTTAGCACATTCAGCACTCCATGGATGATATGATCAGTATCAGACCGCCGTCTTTACTTCCTAGACACTTCCTAGTAGACACGTTAGGCTGGGCTGACATGAGACCACTGGTCATTTTTTGTTTAAAATTCGAATCCGCTTGTTCTGTATCAAGTATATTTGTGTTATTCCCCCATGCTCGTGTCTCAGTCCATCCAGCATTGTTTATCTTGGCCTGTCTCTGCCCCTTCTACCGCTGATCTTTTCAGCCGTCACTGCCTTTTTAAGTTAACTCATTACATGACAAAATAACAGTGTTTGTCTCTTTCTTATAGTCGTAAACAATGTTCTATTTTCATTAGTCTCTTCTCCGCAATCTTTTCTAGTTACTCTGGCAGTCCATGGTATTCACAACATTCGTCTCAGAAATCACATTTCCTTTGTATCCAAGCAGGTCTTAATTTGTTCATTCACATTCCAAGTATCAATACTATCTTACAGCGAAACATATTCTGTATCACATTTCAGTTCTCTCTTGCTGAAATTTAATGACTCATTCATTCATTCATTCAGTAGCTTGTCCTTTGCAGAACCTCGCTCTCATAACAACCTTCCGGAAAACCTCTCGATCATAAACAAGATGCCCCGTGTCTGATACACCCATCTGGAGATCATCCGCCACATTCTGCATCCATCTTCTCTTCCTCTCTTCCCAGGCATATACCCCTCCATTACTGTTCTCTTCAAACTTTCGAGCGCGTCAAGAGTGACCAAAATATTTCAATTTTCTTTGTTTTATTGTCTTTAATAGCCAACCTTCTTCAATATTCAGCTCTTGAAGTATGGATGCATTATTTCTTTTCTTTACCCAAGATATTCTTAGAACTCGTCTATAACATTTATATTCAAAGG
Source organism: Cepaea nemoralis (assembly GCA_014155875.1). Taxonomy (NCBI): domain Eukaryota; kingdom Metazoa; phylum Mollusca; class Gastropoda; order Stylommatophora; family Helicidae; genus Cepaea; species Cepaea nemoralis. The sequence continues at coordinate 174,959 of JACEFZ010022017.1, read as the reverse complement.
CGTTTATGCACTGTTCAGCTTGTTTAGTAAGTGTCCATGTCTCACAGGCGTGTTGCAATGGGAAAGATGCATGCTCTTAAAAATCTAATTTTTGTAGTTCTGTCTACATAAAATAATTTGCATCTTCTGAAATGCAGCTTTTGCTTGACCTATTCTGTTCGTAATATATGTCAGTCATCTTCCATCTGATATTATGACTGGTCCTACATATTTCTTCTTCTTCGTTCATCCGGATTTTTTTTTTTCGGACGTGACTGCGTTGTGCCTGTTTACAGCAGAGCTGCGTTCTTGCGCCATTAGGCCGACACATCCGACTTCTGCGGGCATTTGTTGACCGGGTTAACCTTCCCCGGGCCCTTCATATTTGCATTTACAGACTTGCTTAAGTATTTTCCCATCCATTGTAATCTCGCATGTTGATATTATCTGTTCTTATGATATAAACATTGCTTCTGTGTTCTTGATTCAAGTACAGTCCTTTTCTGCACTCTTCATTACTAAAAGGCTCAACACTTGTTGAAGATCTCTTGTGTTTTCAGCTATTCATGGTGTATCATTTACACAAGTAATCTGTTTATTAAATAACCTCGAATTCGTATTTTTGGCCTCTCTTTGACCTTTATCACTACTATTTCGCTATAGAGAGAGAAGAGATACAGTGACAAAAACGCATATTTGTCTTACTCCTTAGTTTTGTTATTCAGGTCAGTTGACCACCCTATTTCTAATCTTAGTTGCTGCTAATTATTTCCAGCAATTATTCATTATTATCAATACATCTCTCCCATCAGTTTTTTTCATACCTTCCAATATGTTGATTATGGTATCATGACTCACGTTATCCAACAACCTATCGGGTTGAATGTTTAAACTTGAACTCGGACTCCTGGGTCCACATAGCCTACATGGGTACCAACATATTCCTGGGAGGTGAAGACAGCCGGCATAACATTGATCACATCACCCTTCGAGTGCCAACTGCTCTATAACCATATGGAGTTAGTACCATGTATACCTGTTTATTGTGATGTATTTTTATTTTGTTTCAGATATCGCCGTTTCTATTTTATCATAAACTTCTATTTAATCGTCGCTACCGCTTATTGTTCGTGGATATACTTTTATAATATTTATATTTATTGATTTTCCTTTGATTTTAACCATGGTGACCATATCCGGTGAAATGTTGTTGATAAGATGTCTTGATAAGCATTCTTAAGTGTTTTATTTTTATTTATTGTTTCAGATTTCTTATTCGCTGATAGAGAGTTTGGTCGAAACGTGTGCCAGTCTCTCTCTCTCTCTCTCTCTCTCTCTCTCTCTCTAGTCTCTCTCTCATCTCTCCTCTCTCGTCTCTCTCTATCTAGCTCTCTCTCTCCATCTCTCTCTCCTCTCTCTCATCTCTCTCTCTCTCTCTCTCTCTCTCTCACTCACTCTCTCTCTGTGTATCTGTGTGTCTGTGTGGGTTTTTTTTGTTCTCCATTCGTCGAGCTTCCTATTCATATGGCATCGCTTATTCAGACTTCTCCAGTGTGTATGTGTACTAGGACACACGACTAACTACTCACCATGAACATGCGTCATAACTGCCCAGGTGCAACATCGACGAATATCTAAAGGAGGAAGGAAAGTAAAGGCAAGAAGATCGACTTCATTGCACCAGGTTTTATCCCATATGATTCGATCTCTTTCCGCAGAGTTCTGAAACGAACCCACGACCTTCAAAACCCGAGGCTCGGGCTTAACCGCTTCGCCCCAGAGACGCCCTACAGAGCGCCAGGCAGACAGCTTGATCACGTCGCCAAGGCTTGAGAGTACCACACAGTAAGGTACTCACTTACCTTCGCAACTTGAAATGTTGCTAAAGTCTGTGAACTTAGTGGATGTGGATGTGAAAAGCAAGGGAAAACTACCCATTATGCATCCCAAGGCACTCAAAATGGTCTAGGAAACAAATATACTATGGTCATTTTAAATGTCACAGTGGATTGGAAAGAACAGAAAAAGAAGGCATGATTACTGGAAGCACAGACAGGGTTGACCAGCGGTAAGATGAACACAGCATGATGCAGACACTTTGGGCATGTAGCGGGAGACACGGCAAGAGATCGAGAGGTTATTCGCCGCGCTGTGATGAGAGCAATTAATGATGTACATTACGTGGCGACTGCTTTAGCAAACGACCATTTTTCCCTACCCCACTGTCGGATTACTCTAGCAATAGTAGTAAAGGAAGTCTTATAGGGTATATAGTGCAGGCCCTAGTTTTATTGACTAACCGGTACTCACTGGGTGATTTGGTCAATATTACTTGCCAGATAAATTTACTGGAATTCATGTCTAAGCTGTACTGACGAGAAAGACACGTTCAATATTTTTTTTTTAATTCTCAATCCCCGCCACGATGGGGGTTCAAACACCCGACCACTGTACAGACAGGCAAGCGTGCTAGCCACTCTCTACCGCTGCTTCCACCAGCAATGACTGGAGTGCCATCACAAAAACAAACAATTAAAAGTTGAAGCATATTTTTCAGACCAACATGAACGACGTAAAACACATGATGTAATCAACTCACGTTGAGAATTCCTCCGCTGGCAGACAATTAATCCTCTCCGCACAAAATCCTCAGACAAGCTCTGTAAAGTGAAAATCACATTCTATAGGAAAAGGAATAAAACATTTCAATTTATGTATAATGTTACTTTATTTATTTTCATCCTTATGGTTACTTTAGTGTAGTTTAGTCGACGGATCAACATCACAGCACACGGGTGTAACCCATAAGTGCTCCGTTCTACTCCTAACTCAAGCCTAGTTCCGGAGAATCTCAGCTCAGTGCACGAACTCCGTAGCACCGTTGAGGATCCTGAAATACTTTGGGTAGATTTTTACCTCGAAATTTTGCCCGGGCATCGCCGTTAGGCTACTCCTTTTCCATTTCCAATTGCCATGGGATTTTTTACGTACGCAACAATACACACGGGCGTCCGATCTCTCTCGTTTGATACTATTTTTAAAATGTGAGTCTGTTTTTCGATAAATCTGATCAGTTTTTGATTTATGTTTCAGTTTTGCCCATCTCTTAATTTTCTCAAGAAATCGACGTATGTCTTTTGCTGATGTTCTGTTAAGTGGTCTTTACATCTTACCTTCTTTCAAAAATATTGACTGCTCGTTTACCTGTCAGATGTACGTTCAGCATTCGTCTGTAAAACTGTCTTTCTGATCTTTCAAGAGATTTTGAAGCTCCTGTACTAACTGTCCCTCTGTGGCTTTGGGAAAGTGAACGCATTGTCACAGTCCAGACTTATTGGGTTCGAAGTTAGCCACAGCCGATGTGGGAACAGATCGCTTTGCGTAGATTGCAATAATTACGTGAGCGGCGGCCGTTCAGAAAGCAATAGCAAACTGCTGTGCATCACAACTGTTTAGAAAATCACAAACACCCAATAAATACTTGGGTTCTATGCGATGTCATGAAAATTACATGCAATTATCTAACTTAACTAACTGACGATGATTCACGGCCATAAGGTGAAACTGGTTTTCCGTAATATAAAACAATCCTTCGTCTTATTGTCAATGAAAGTTAGCTTTGAACGGGGTGTTCATTTCCTAGAACGCATAAACAAACAAATACATAAGCACGTATATTCTCTTATACACCCAAGCATACAACCATAGAATCACTAAGACCCATTGACTGATACTGTTGCTGAGGAAACTAAGGAGATTTTGAACTTTTCTCAATAGCTACGATACATTATCTTTCTAGACATGAGCATACATACCTTGATTGTGATTCACTCTGCAGATCGCCAATACCAGCACATTTTTCTTCTGCTCCAGCGGCATGGTATTTGTTCTCCCAATGGAAGATTAAGAACAAAAACGTATCTGGCATTACTCGCTAGTGAGTTAAGCCAAGAAAAGACAATATTGACCTCTGGACGTTTCCATCCGCTCTCAGTCCCCAATTTTACCGGCCTGCATAGAGTCAAATAGAAAGAATGAACCCCCACCGCAAGTTGGCAAGACACGTTGGGATATTAAGTGATGACAATAATGATGGTGATGATAATGATGATAAGAATGGCGATGATAATGAATATAAATATTTTATGAAAGTGAGGATGTCATATGTATGATCATGTCCGTGACTCCGAGCACTGGGTCAGAATATGTTTGTTGAAGAAATATCTGAAACTTGTGAAGGACACATGACCAACACAGGCCTAAACTCAGCCAGTCCGTGCGCTTGTTATTGTGCTGACAGTCTGACTGTTTACATTTAATCACGCCTACACGCGCAGATGCGAAGGTCTAGTACTCGTCCGTGTAATCTTCCGGTTTCTGAGCTTGGAGAGGGAAAGGAGCTTTCTGTAGCACAGTTCTCGTGCATATGGTACTTCGGTATCCGGTCGGAATGAAAGTCTATACGAGAAATCTACACGAGTTTGAACTCACGGATGCAGGCACTATTCACAGCTCAAACAAAAATACCGACAATGGTTAAACTCAATCTTTTAGACGATCCACCAACCACTCATTGCACCCCACACTCAACCACACATTCTTACCAAATTTTCAATCAAACATTCAATTAAATATTCATCAACACATTGAACCAAACATCCAACCACAAATTCATCTACAAATTCATCCACACATTAAATAACACATACATCCACACATTTATTAACAAATTCCTCCACACATTCATTCACACATTTAACCACACATTCATCAACACTTTCATCCATACATTCATCCACACATTCAACCACACATTCACCAACACAATCAACCAAACATTCATCCACACATTCAACCACACATTCAACCACACTTTCATCCACACATTCAACCACACATTCATTCACACATTCATCCACACATTCAACCACACTTTCATCCACACATTCAACAACACATTCATCTACACATTCATCCACACATTCATCCACACATTCATCCATACATTCATCCACACATTCAACCACACATTCATCAACACTTTCATAGATACATTCATCCACACATTCAACCACACATTCATCCACACATTCAACCACACATTCATCCACACATTCAACCACACATTCAACCATACTTTCATCCACACATTCATCCACACTTTCAACCATACATTCATCCACACATTCAACCACACATTCATCCACACATTCAACAACACATTCATCCACACATTCAACCACACATTCAACCACACTTTCATCCATACATTCAACCACACATTCATCCACACATTCATCCACACATTCAACCACATATTCATCCACACATTCAAGCACACATTCAACCACACATTCATCAACACATTCATCAACATATTCAACCACACATTCAGCCACACATTCACCAACACAATCAACCACACATTCATCCACACATTCAAACACACATTCAACCACACTTTCATCCACACATTCAACCACACATTCATCCACACATTCAACCACACTTTCATCCACACATTCAACCACACATTCATCCACACATTCATCCACACATTCATCCACACATTCATCCACACATTCATCCACACATTCAACCACACTTTCATCCACACATTCAACCACACATTCATCCACTCATTCAACCACACATTCATCCACACATTCAACCACACATTCATCCACACATTCATCCACACATTCATCCACACATTCAACCACACATTCATCCACACATTCAACCATACATTCATCCACACATTCATCCACACATTCAACCACACATTCATCCACACATTCAACCACACATTCATCAACACATTCAACCACACTTTCATCCACACATTCAACCACACATTCATCCACACATTCATCCACACATTCAACCACACATTCATCCACACATTCATCCACACATTCAACCACACTTTCATCCACACATTCAACCACACATTCATCCACACATTCAACCACACATTCATCCACACATTCAATCACACATTCAACCACACATTCATCCACACATTCATCCACACATTCAACCACACATTCATCCACACATTCAACCACACAGTCATCCACACATTCATCCACACATTCAACCACACATTCATCCACACATTCAACCACACATTCATCAACACAATCAACCACACTTTCATCCACACATTCAACCACACATTCATGCCACACATTCAACCACACATTCATCAACACATTCAACCACGCTTTTATCCACACATTCAACCACACATTCATCCACACATTCATCCACACATTCAACCACACATTCATCCACACATTCAACCACACATTCATCAACACAATCAACCACACTTTCATCCACACATTCAACCACACATTCATCCACACATTCAACCACACATTCATCCACACATTCAACCACACATTCATCGACACATTCAACCACACATTCATCCACACATTCATCCACACATTCAACCACACATTCATCCACACATTCAACCACACATTCAACCACACATTAAAACACACATTCACCAACACAATCAACGACACATTCATCCACACAATCATCAACACAATTATCCACACATTCATCCACACATTTATCCACACATTCAACCACACATTCATCCACACATTTATCCACACATTCAACTACACATTCAATAACACATTCATCCACATATTCATTCACACATTTAACCACACATTCATCCACACATTCATCCACACATTCATCCACACATTCAATAACACATTCATCCAACATCCAATCAAGCATTCAATAATACATTCAATTAAACATTCATCTACACATTCAAACAAACTTTCACCCACACATTCAACCACACATTCAACTACACATTCATCCACACATTAAACCCCACATTCAATCAAACATACATCCACACATTCAACTACACATTACAAAACATTCAACCAAACATTCAACGAAACATTCAACCAAATATTCAACAAAGCATGTAATCAAGCATTCAACAACAACAACAAAAACATCTAGCAAATGATAATCTTACCCTTCCTCCGATTTTCTATACTGCCATTTTGTCCGTTCCATTGTAATCATAATGTTTATCTCCCGCTCTCTGAAACATGTTTAGAAATAACTCCAGCTGGTTAACATATAACATATTATATGCAAGTGCAAAGTTAGTTACATAGTCTTTACAGGACGTTGCAACAAATCCCATCTGGTGTTGGTTGTTTGTAATTTGCTGGGCAGATTTTATGTTCAGTAGCTTGTCATTGCTTTCTGAACAACTGACACTCTTGCTATAGAAATCATGATTACCGATGCAACACGACATGAGCTAAAAGAAGTGAATTATGCTTGTTATATTCACATAGTTAAAAACAACAACAACATCGCAGCAGCAGCAGAAGCAGTGGTAGTGACGGTGGCAGCAGCAGTAGTAACAGTCACAGGAGCAGCAGCAATACAACTTATCACAAGCATTAGAAACATGCAGTCCACATTTTTAACCACATTATGAGAAGACACAAACTGAAACATGTGGCAGTTTGAAATATTTGTGGATGGAGAGATAAAGGAAGACAGCAAGAGAAAATCGTTGATAGTTTTCTGTCATGGCACGGAGCGGAGTCAACAGACGAGATCGCAAGATGTGGAGAAGAATGGTCATCCACGCCAGTGAGTAAGACACTTTTGATGATGATGAGCAGTATTAGAAGTACCAGCATTAGTAGTAATGGTAGTAGTAAATGTAGTTGTTGTTGTAGCAAAAGTATAGCACAATGCAAATCGCTCAAGGCGACCTCGGATGTGGCGGATTTCTGTTGTGAAGAACAATATTGTATTGTATGTTATAAATGCATCACTATATGCTTGAACTCTTATAAGAGGAATCTTATATATAAATTGCGATCTCCGTCTGTCTGTCTGTCTGTCTGTCTGTATGTCCGTATGTCCTTTATGCGCTCGCGAACGGCCCATCCGATTGATATGAAATTTTCTACACGTCTTCCTTTCATTCCAGAGCTGCCAACTGTGATATTTTTTTAGTGTGAAATCGGCTGCTTACCCAATATTATTTCATTTTCCATTTTTCATTGTAATTTCATATATCTCAGGGGACTTAACTCTGTAAAAGTTATTTCAAGGGGCATAACTTTTCTGTATAACTTATAGTCATATTGTGGCATCGTTTTCAAAGATTTATAAACTCTTTGTCCATAGTTATGTACCGGCATATGAGTTATAATAAATAATGATACAATCTGTAAGGCATTTTCAAAGTTTTCATAAAAATAATGCATAATGCATAACATTGTAACTCATCTTTTTTTGCTTAAGAAGTTACTGTAGTCATGCAGGTGATTAGAAAGAGTTTTCATTAAAAATAATGGATGGTGTGTGGAAGGACATTCTTTTAAGTTACTTTTTTTGTTGTATGAATTTAATGAGACGCTACCCGCCAGGAGCTGGGCGAAGCCACGCGGGTCAGATAGATAGACAGACCCACCTTTTCGCTGCAGTTGTCTACAGGCATATGCGTTAAAATCCTCCTCCTCCTCTCCCCTCCTACCCTCTTCCCCTCCTCCTCCTCCTCCTCCCTCTTTCTCCTCCTCCTCCTTCTCCCTCTCTTCCTTCCTACCTCCTCCCTCCTCCTAATCACTCCTCTTCCTTCCTCCTCCCTTCTCCTCCTCTCTCCTCCCACTCCCTCCTCCTCCCTCCTTCTAATTCTACGTCCTCCCCCTCATCCCTCCTCCTCCCCCTTCTCCTCCCTCCTCCTCCCTCTCCTCCTCCATCCTCCTCCCTCCTCCTCCTCTCTCCTCCTCCCTCTACCTCCTCCCTCCACATCCCTCCTCCTCCCTCCTTCTCCTCCTCCCTCCTCCTCCTCCCTCCTCCTTCTCCCTCCTCCTTCTCCCTCTTCCCTCCTCCTCCCTCCTCTCTCTTCCTAATCACTCCTCTTCCTTCCTCCTCCCTTCTCCTCCTCTCTCATCCTACTCCCTCCTCCTCCTCCTACGTCCTCCCCTCATCCCTCCTCCTCCTCCTACCTCCTCCCCTCCTCCTTTCTCCACCTCCCTCCTCCTCCTCCCTCTTCCTCCTCTTCCCTTCTCATCCTTCCCCTCCTTCTCCTCCCTCATCCTTCTCCCTCTTCCTCCTCCCTCCTCCCTCCACCTCCTCCCTCCGCCTCCTCCCTCCTCCTCCTCTCTCCTCCTCCTCCCTCCTCCCTCCACCTCCTCCCCCTGCGTTCTTCTCCTCCCTCCTTCTCCCTCCTCCTCCTTCTCCTTCCTCCTCCCTCTTCCTCCTCCCCCTCCCTCTTCCTCCTCCTACCCTCCTCCCTCCTCCTCCCTTCTCCTACCTCCTCCTCCTCTCTCCTCCTCCTAATCCCTCCTACTCTCTCCTATTCCTCCCTACTCCTCCTCCTCCTCCTCCTCCTCTTCCCTCCTCCTCCTTCCTCCTCCCTCCTCCTCCTCCCTTCTCCTACCTCCTCCTCCTCTCTCCTCCTCCTAATCCCTCCTCCTCCCTCCTATTCCTCCCTACTCCTCCTCCTCCTTCCTCCTCCCTCCTCTTCCCTCCTCCTCCTCTCTCCGCCTATCTCTTCCTCCCTCCTACTCCTCCCTTCTCCACCTCCCTCTTCCTCCTCCCAGCTCCTACTCCTCCTTTTCCTTCTTCTGCTGATGCTGCTGCCGCCGCTCCATTTACCCAAGTTAATTGTTGGGGAAGATGTAAAGATCTTTCAAGTGCTCTTTCTAATGCTTTTTGTAAGTTGGTCTTCGTTTATCTAAGGTTGTTCTAACTGCAACTAATAAATGATTAGACAGACAGGCAGACAGACAGACAGACAGAGAGGGAGGGACGGACAGACAGACAGTCGGGAACGGGAACTTATATGACTACTTATATGAATTAAATGAGATGCTCGCCATCAGGGGCTGGGCGAAGCCGGGCCGGATCAGACAGATAGACAGACAGACAGACAGATAGATAGTCGGGAACGGGAACGGGAGCTTATATGACTACTTATATGAATTAAATGAGATGCTCCACACCAGGAGTTGGGCGATGCCGGGCCGGGTCAGACAGACAGACAGAAAGACAGACAGAAAGACAGACAGTCGGTAACGGGAACGAGAACTTATATGACTACTTATATGAATTAAATGAGATGCTCCCCACCAGGGACTGGGCGAAGCCGGGCCGTGTCAGCTAGTTTCTTATAAAAAGAACTATTTATTGGATCCCAGGTGAGTTCGACTTATTAGGTCTGCACTGTTTTACTACTTATCATCATCATCGTGTGACATGCCGATAAGCGTGGTTGGTCATATTTTGCCATCCCACCAGATTCGTGGATCAGGTCTGTATTCTTTTCTCGACCATACCAAGTGGTCAAGCCATCCAGGTATTTACTTCTTTGACTTCGTCTTGCGATGTTGTTCTTGTTTAGGGAGATAATATCTTTGGATTCGAACGCTTGATCAGCAATCTCGGGGATTTCTGATGTCAACTAGAATGATTTCGCACGGTCCAGTTACTCGGAACAGTCATAATATCTGATCGTAGCCTTTTTCAAGATGGAAAACATACTGACAAATAAAAAGATTTTATTTGCAACGAGAAAAAGAGTCTTGAGGTGCTACAAAGAACCTCTACTTTTGTATGGATGTGAAGCGTGGACAATGAGCAGACAAGCCGAAAAACATCTAATCGCTATGGAAGTGTGGTTTCTGAAGAAAGTGTAAAGAATACCATGGACAGCCAGAAAAACCAATGACCAAGTCCAACCAGAAACAAATGAAAATCGTACACTGATTAACGAAATTAGACGTGGGCAGTCAACATTTTTGGACATGTTATGAGAAGAAATAAATGGGAGAACTTAGTGACAAATGGCAAGATCGATGGGAAGAGAACAAGGGAAGAACAAGTAAATACCTCGATGGCTTGGTCACGTGGCATGGTCGAGACAAGAACACAGAGCTAATCTACGACTCTGGTGATCGCGTGAGATGGCGAAAAATGACCGCCCACGCTTATCGGCATGGCACATAATGAATTAAGTGATAGTAGTAGTGCTAGCGTCGTTCTCCGAGGCGAAAGGTTTACTGACGCGGTTCGTAATCTCGTATACCCGTGAAACACAGCTACGCCCGATTTGGCAGCAGACCGCGTTGCGTTGGTTTCGCGTTGGTATCGGTGCAAGTTCAGAAAGCAATGGCAAACTACTGAACGTAAACTTGCCAAGATATCACAGCAGCAGAAATGATGGTATTGACTGCGATGTTCTGTAAAAAAGGATATGCAAAAAAAAAAAAAAAAAATGCATTTCTTCTTCTTCTTCAGCGTAAGTCCGAATTCGAGGCTCATGTATTTGTTTCGTAACAAATACATTAAAAAAAAAAAAAATAATAGTCGTAGTTGTTTTTGAAGACCAGCAGCAAGATGATTGTTGGACAAAATCCATTGATTTATCCCGTTGCTGAGGCCAACATTATCTAGAGCCGACGCGCTTTCTACGAGTCTATCCACTTCCACTGATGACTCACACCAACAGACAGAAAGGAAAGTAGGGCACAATAAGGGGTCATCAGTGGCGTGAAATTGTTGTAGTGGTATTTGTAGCTAAAGTCCTAAAGATGTGTTGGAGGTCGAGGTGATGTTCTATAAGGGATTTCATAGCCTTTACCGAGGTATTTTGTAGCTAGAATCCAACAGGTGGCTAGCAGGCGATCGCGACATTGCTATAAGCTATGTCATAGCGTTTTACAAGATATTTGTGTCTTGTTGTCTTCGTTCGCTCACTTTGAACTCGAGCGTAGTTTACACATTTGCTTCTACCACCAGCAGATTTCATTACCGTGGAGTGCACTGGACTGATGTTTTGCGTGTGAATTAGCTGTTATCAATGCCCTTGGCCATCTGGCGAGCACGTGATATTTGGTCACTCCTTGGACACCAGCACTCTGTACAATGGCCGTAGACTGACCATGTCTGAGGACAACCTTTAACTATGTGACTTTAACTATGTATTTTGCACCTTTTGATATTGTGTAGTAATTTTAACTATGTAGTATGTACTATTTAACGGATATTGTATGACATAGGATTTGTTTCCCGTACATATGTATCTTCGGTGTTTGCCATAAATGAGGCGCTGGAAGCTCTTGCGCCCGGGTGGATTGGGCCCGTTAGCTATTACAGCAGCCAATCTAGGAGATGGAAAACTACGATTATAAACCCCCAAGTTTAAGGTGGATAGACGTGCCGAGGACTGAATGGCCACGGGTGAGCTGGTCTTGAAGGTGGAACGTCTGGTATGCGGGCGGGGCGGCGCCAGGCGTATGGACATCCCATGCTCCTTCCCTAGCATGCAGGCTCTACTAGAGGGACCGATTATTTCCTGCAGTATCTAAACTTATGAATCATTTAAATACGTGAATCGTCGCCGGAGCTACGGAGCACGTGCTCTGCGCTCGATACATCCTTCAGAGGCTAGCGAAGAGAGAGTGAGGAGGAGAAGACGAGGAAATGGTGTGAGAAGAAGGCATAGAAATAGGATGGCAGGCGCCAGGAGAACAAGACGAAAAGTGGAGAGTCTAGGTCTCAACCATGTAAGAGTGGGTTACTGGAACTCTCGTAGTGCCAGGAGGTCCTGTATTCGAGAGACTAATATATGATTTTGATGTCCTCATGCTCCAGGAGCTAAATACAGACAAATACCATTGCCCTGGGTACGAAAGTTATATAAACTCTACTGGGTAGATGAGACATGGGCAAGGTATGCTGGTGAAGAAAGGAGTGAAGCATGTGGTACTTGATTTGAGCCAGTGGAATCATAGTGCAGGAGAGGTCCAGGGTATACAAATGGAGATTAGTGGCTAAAGTTGGAACATCATAAATGTATATGCCACAGTGGACTGTTTTGTCAGAAAGGAACATTGGGACCGGCTTAAGGAACTAGAGGAATTACAAGGTGATAGGCTACTCATATGTGGAGACTTCAATGCGAGGAACAGAGATTGGGACAGCAGTGGAGAAAACCGACAGGGAATTGCCCTTGCGGATGGCATGGTGGAATCCGATGTGGTCTGCATAAATGATGGTAGGCCGACTATAATGGCAATGAGGCCTAGCGATGCAGACACAGCTATTGACTTGGCACTTGTCTCCCAGTCATTAGTCCTAGATGTAAAGTGGACTGTTTTGAATGACCATGGGAGTGATCACATGCCATGCGCAGTCCTGATCTCTGAATCCAGGAAAGTTAAGGCTGGGAGAGCGCGCAAGACCTTCCGGTATGAGTGGACCGACAGCCTTCTTGGACGCCTCAGACAGGTGGCATGTAACAGGACTGTTAAAACCCCTTTTTTGCATCCCCCATGGTGGAAAGCAAAGAGAGCTGCAGTGAAGCAGCTAAAGGAAGTGCGGCAGACACCTCGAAGTTCACGAGAGGAAGTGGACACAGCGGAAAATGTCAAGAAAGACAAGGTGGAGGTTTTCAAGCGCTGTGCTGCAGAGACCAAAAAGGCAAAATGGGAATGTTTCATAAAGGAGATTGGAGGTGATAAAACACTGCGAAAATTCTAAAAACTGCACAGACAAATACAAAGAAAAGATCGGCCTGTGACAGTGGGAACAATTTATAGAGATGATGGTGTGCGCGTGACAACAGACAAGGAGAAAGGGGAGGCGTTTCTCCAGAGATTTTTAGAGCAGACCAATCATGATGATGCGGACAACAGGGATGCAGTCAGAGAGGAGATATGACACCATAAAGAATATGCATTATGAAGAAATCATACAAGTTGAAGATGTTAAACATATTTTGAAAAAGGCAAACGACAAGGCACCAGGGCCCGATGGGGTCAGGTATGGCAACATGAAGGCTTTGAGCGATGCAGATCTGGAGGAGATGACCGACTTCTTTAACCAGAGCATTAGGACAGCATCAGTACCGCAGGATTGGGTACACAGCTATCTCATCCCTCTCCTAAAACCATTCAAGGATCATTCAAAGCTTAGCGGCTTTAGGATCATCACCCTTCAAAATACATTTGGGAAGGTTTTAGAGAAGATAGTCGCTGTCAAGCTGCAAGAGTTTTGGAAAGGGGGAAGCTTCTTCCAAGAGGCCTGGGGAACTACAGGCCAGGAAAAGATACCTGGTCCAAGTGCAGCCACTTTTGCCTTTGACGTTTATGAGGGGTTCCAGAGTAGACAGGAAACGATGGCGGCAGCGCTTGATCTCGAGGATGCGTACAATAGAGTTCGATATGATATTTTGATGACCGCACTGATGGAGAAGGGGGTCAATCCCTGGTTGGTGAACTGGATAGCGGCCGTCCTGCACTCTCGTCGGGTTGCTCTCCGTCTGGGTGCATGGACCTCAGAGCCACATATTTTAACCCCGGGACTGCCACAGGGATCTGCAATCTCACCGGTGCTCTTTAACGTGTATACGAGCAAGATTGCAAACCTAGAAGCACCAGGGGTTGGAAGGATACTAACATTTGCAGATGATATTCTTGCATATAGGCAGGGGAGAGATAGGGAGCAAACAGCCCAGGAGCTACAGGCGACAGTAGACAAAGTGATTGACTGTTGCACTGAAATGAGTGCTGCCATCCACCCGGAAAAGGCAGCTGTTTTGTGGTGCTCTCTGGACAACAGGATTGTGAGAAATGATGTCCCAAGCCTCACGATAGATGGTAGAAGCGTCAACAGAGAGAACAAACTGAAGTATCTGGGAATCACATTTGACAGGAGCCTGTCCTTCAAGGACCATGTGGAGACGGTTGTGACAAGATCTCAAAAGGGACTCAATGCACTTAAAACTATGGCTGCAATGGACACAGAGCAGAGAATGCTTTTCACACTATACCAGCACTTGATCCTCTCAGTGATTGATTATGGACTAGGACTGCTCACTGTCTCAAAGAGTCAGTTGGTGAAATTAGAGCGTATACAGAAAGAAGCTATGCGGGTCATTCTGAGATGCACCCCAATAGTGTGTATGCGTTACATCCTTGGTTTGCCGACTGTTGCTGCTAGGCTCAAGGTGATTCAGGCGAAGGCATGCCTCAGAGTATTGCTGACACAGATCACACGTTGCATGAGGAGCTGAACGCAGTTAAAGGTCAGCGACTGATAAGAGGGAAATCATGGATGGCTTAGGAGGAGGATACGATCAGACAGGTTTGCATCTTGGAGAACATTAGGCGAGGGGAGGAGTGGGTCAGAGTGCCAGCGAAGCAGTCAGACTTGTGCAGAGTTATAATCACATTAAGCCGGGAGTGCAGGGAGTGGCCAGCAGGGGCCACGGAAGTGGAAACCAAGCAACTAATTCAGGATAATGCTCGCCCAGGTGATGTGATTATATACACAGATGGTTCGGTGTTGAGAGGCAGGAGAAGTGCCAGGGGGATCTTAGCAAAAGCTAATGGTCGACGTTTGGGGCAGGAGAGCCTGGTATATGATACCACAACATCTAGCTTAAGAATGGAGGTGGAGGCGGTCAGTGCAGCTTTCCGCATCGTGATTGTAACTGACTCAGAAAGCATGATGAGGAGGGTGAGGACAGGCAAGCTTCTTGCAGAGTGGCTTGCTTCGCTTCGGAAGTCACGAATGACAAGCATCGTCTGGATCTTTTCTCCGGGGCATGCTGGTGTGCTGGGGAATGAACAGGCGGATAGATTGGCTGGCTCTGCAAAACTTGGTGGAGTATTGATGCATGATAAGGCAGCCGTGGTTGCGGCCTTGTGGGAGCACGTGTACACCTCGGAGGAGTAAATGGATCACCATGGTCTGGCAAGAATGCGACAGTGAGGGGTGACGAGGGGATCTGGCCGATGATCGACGCTCAGAGGAAAGGCGAGACGGAAATATAATCAGATTGCTACTGGTACTATAAGTGTTGGAACTCTTCGATGGCTGCTGAGGATGGGGACGGAACACTTATAGGAATGTCCCGAATGCTGTGATGTCGGTTCATAAATCAATCAATCAATCAATCAATCAATCTGGCGAACCAACTCCGACTTCTGAGATACTTGTAATTTAAGTCCCCAAATCAAGGAGGAGAAGTCAACATTTTAGTCCGACTGATCGGTATAAGAGTTGAATGCGATACCCCGCCAGAAAGAGCCCGTGACGGGACATCACCTGGTCAACTAGGCCCATACAGTAATAAACAACAAATGTCACAGGCAGATATTATCCGGCGTTTTGATAAAATTAACACCTCTAGCTTGTGACTCGTCTGGCCAGCTGTAAACAGGAGAGTCACCCCAGACCCTCAACTCCAGGAAACCAATGACGACCTAACGAAATAAGTTCTGTGTTTCTGTGTTTCTATTAGCCTGAGTCAGGTCACGTCATCGGTCATATTGGGAAATCCTTGTCTTGCCATTATGCTAGATTTGTTTTCTACCCCATGGTGCATGATTTGTTTAGGTCAGGTCCGGAAATAAGAGTTCAGTTCAGTATGTACGGGGTAAATAAAAATAACAGTTGGGTCTCGTTTAAGCTGCACAGTTAGCGTCGGTTATAAGTGAGGTTTGTGTTTGCGTGTGTGTTGATGTTTATTCTCTCTCCTTTTTACGTCTAACTTCTCTAATCAGTTTACGTTTTTCGTTTGTTTCCTGTAGGACTTTTTCATTGGTTTTTCTGTCTGCAAGTGGTATTCTTTGCATTTTCCCAAGAAACCACATTTCCATTGCCATAAGATGTTTTTCAGCTTGTCAGCTCATTGTCCACGCTTCATATCCATACAAACGTACAGGTTATATGTAAACAATATAAAATGGCACACAGTAGTGCAGCTTTACATAACAGAATTATGACACATACAGGCCGTTGCGGCGATTAGCCTTCATCAGCAAACAAACACATACACAAAACACAACACACAGTCACGGAGACCTCCTGTGACTACATTCAGACGTGACACCAGCATGAGAAGAATAAAAAGATGGGGAAAAAATGAAAGCAATGAAGAGAAAATAGAAATTGGAAAAAAGGTTCTATGTAGCACTTTAATATTCTATTTCTCGTTGTAATAGCCAGTTTTGTATTGGTCAGTATGTTATCCATTGTGCAAGAGACAACCTTCCCCATAGCGATTCTTGTTCGAATCTCTTCAAGGCATTTCCCATCAGATGTTATGCCAGTTCCGAGTTGCTGGACCCTGCTAGATAATCTAGTTGAAATCTAAGGTCCCCGACATTCCTGATCCAGCGTTCGAATGCAAAGATATTCTCTCCCTAAACAAGAACAACTTCGCGAATGTTACCCGAAGCAAGGATGGGACCATGGTATTGTTCTAAACGCCAGCTAACTTGATGAAAACTGCAGTTAAGTACAAGTTCACCACGGCTGTCTCGTACACCAAGAGACACAGTCAACCCTACGCTGCTGTAGACTGTACGAAGGACAGGGATCTGTGTCAAGCTCACCATGACAAGGAAACTCCTGTGATTAGTGTGTACTCACTCGTTGGGCAACAG
>JACEFZ010022017.1:10000-152500 GCA_014155875.1 Cepaea nemoralis | reverse complement strand
ATCAACACCCACATTATTTTTAACCCCATATCATTATTCTGGAGAAACCACCAGATTCCGTCCACAACACTCCGTCAGTCAATGGATACCTCTCTCTCTCTCTCTCTCTCTCTCTCTCTCTCTCTCTCTCTCTCTCTCTCTCTCTCTCTCTCTCTCTCTCTCTCTCTCTCTCTCCTCTCTCTCTCTCTCTCTCTCTCTCTCTCTCCCCTGGAACATGCCCGCTCTCATTCTTCCCCAAAACAACATACTAAACAACTTTAGCTTCTAAAAATTAATATCAATTAATTTAATTGAAGAAAAGTGTATGTATGTTTGAAGTGTATGTGTAGAATGTATGTCGTATACTCTAGTGTATCTGTAGAATCAGACCGAACAGCTCAGGAGCAAAGTCCGATCATCCCTGTAAGGACTACACAACATCATCATAGTCAGCACAAAATGACCTCACCAAACGATGTGTCCCTCCTGCTAGATGTTGACCATCTCCAGTAGCTTGTGATAACCACGATACCTAGTCACCAATCACAGATATCGTCCGATACTGATCCTAAATTGATCATACGCAATGTTACCTAACTGTCCTTAGAGTCTGAGACTTCACAATCCCTGCATCGTGAAAACACGGAACACTGTTCCTTGAGATAACATTATTCCTTTCTAAAAATTGTCCTAAAGTTTTCACCCTTACACAGTTATTGTACATAGTCTCATAGGAATCTACTAATTTCCTAAATAATCACTATTGTTCTTTTCCCATGTGATGTGGAAAAACCAATCACTTTTGTTCTGTTCACATGTGGTGTGGAAAAACAATCACTATTGTTCTATTCACATGTGGTGTGAAAAACAATCACTATTGTTCTATTCACATATGGTGTGGAAAAGCAATCACTATTGTTCTTTTCACATATGGTGTGAAAAACAATCACTATTGTTCTAAGAAGTCCTCCTGTCGGATACTTATATGTATCGGCTCAACAGAGCCATGTCCTTTCAGACCCTTTTTATCATAGGCCCAGTGCAAAGGCCGCTGAATAACTCTTCCTGCACTAATTTATCCATGATCTGAAAATTGTGATGTTTCAGTTGGTGTTCTTAATAACCTGAGGGAACCTGTGAAAGAGAGAACACACCTGGTGAGAGCAACCCGACACTGACCCCTATTAGATGAGTGTAGGCCGATGGCCTCACTCAGATATATAACAGTAAACCAAACTCTGTCATGGGCAGAGGAGCTCATCACATCGGTCTGAGTTAGGGTAAAACAAGGAAAGACCAACTGTAAAGTGCAGAACCCCAGTAGACACACCACTGGAAGATCCCACCATTGGACACTTCCCCTATCCCCCAACCATCCTCAATCTTTCTAAATATCATCCCACTTCACTATTCCCAATAAGCTGAGCTAATTGACCTATCACACTAGTTAATTTCACCAATGCGACTTCCTACTGTCGCCGACACTCCTTGGATATCTAACCACAACGCAACAACACTATGCTAAAGTTCTACAATCTATTTATCACTAGACTGTTCTACATTATTTACATCTACATGCTATCTAGTAATTACATTATGAAAAATCCACAATCCCGAATTGAATCTAAACTTTGCCATGAAAGACACATGTTCACCAATGTTAATTGATATAAAAACACACTAGATTCTTTTCTAAAATAGGATAGAGCTATTCAAACACGTCAGCCTAGGTCGACTTCATTGTGCACACTCGCATTAACAAGTTTAGTGTTTTTTTCATACAGTCTAGGGCAGTGGTTCTCAACCTTTTTTTACCCGTGCCCCCTTCACCATATTTTTTGTCGACATTCCCCCCTCACCATATTTTTTAGAACGTCTTTCCCCCCTTTCGTATTTCCTCCCTAAAAATTCCCCCCCCCCCTGCCCCTTCACAGTATACGTAATAATTTAAGCTAAATTTAATAGCACATACTAAAACAAGTCTAGACATCTACATAAATGTGATTTGCATATCTACTTACGATTTAAAATGAATTTCAGAAGGGTGATACGTACAGAACCGTAAAGTATGAAGGGAAAAACAATATCAAGTTATCGGTTCTTGTATTAACACAATCTAGAAATAATCTTAATTCCCCCCCTGGAAGCCCTAAAATTCCCCCCTGGGGGGGGGGGGGGGGGATCACCACCGGTTGAGAACCACTGGTCTAGGGGATTGTCCGAGTGACGTCATTCGATGTCAACAACAGATGTCCCCAGGGGCAGACAATGTGTCCCTAACTTCACAAGAATAGTTGTCTCCCCTTTTACAACTAACGCAACCGTCTTTCCTTTCATCTTGCGATTCGGTAAAACAACAGGCCGACATATTTTCCCGTTTTTTTCCAGGGAATTCTCAAAGACTGGCGGTTTCCTGTGATCCTAGTAACAAACAATTGCAGCTGTGATATAGACTGTCTCTGTAAATCTATCATCTTATCGTTAACTACAGTGGTTCCGTTACTCTTAAGAGAGTAGTTCATCTCACTCTTTTCCACTGTAAGTTCGATCCAGATGATTTATTCCTCTTCTTCAGGAGCTGGGTGTCCGGACAGAAAATCTGCTCCAACATTTTCCTTCCCAGGTATATACTCCACTGTGAAATTGTAGGGTTGAAGTAGCAACGATCACAGCATCAAACGGGCGTTGAGCTTCTCAGAAGTAGCCAGGAACATCAAGGGCTGATGATCCGACTGGTTTCGAAACTGAACTCCTTACAAATAGGGCTGGAATTTCTGCACTGCCCATACGAGAGACAAGCACTCTCTCTCTCGACGGTCGAATAATTCCTCTCAGCCTGGAGTAGTTTCTTGCTTGCGTATGCCAGAGGTTTCAAAACCGAAGCATCGTCTTTCCTATCCTGTAACAAGGCTACCCCAATTCCAATCCCACTCGCATCTGTTCTCAACACAAATGGTTTGGAAAGGTCAGGGAGCTGTAACACAGGTTTGCTGACCAAGGCCTCCTTCAACTGACTGTAGGCACTCTCTCATTCTTGTGTCCAAACGATGTGGTCCGGGAATCCCTTTTTCAAGGTTTCCGTTAATGGAGCTCCCAGTTCAGTGAAATGTGGGATAAATTTGTGGTAAAACCCACACAACGAGAGAAAGGATCGCACATCCTTCTTCGTTTTTGGCCTTGGAGCACTTCTGATTTTTCTAGGTTCTTTTCCTCTGGGACAATTTGTCCTGGAGTGATGGTGTGACACAGAAATTCCAGAGTCTGGTAACCAATCATGCACTTGGTTGGGCGAGAGGTAAGCTCTGCTTCCCTGAGCCTATTGAAAACTCTCTCCAAAGATTTCAAATGGTCATCCAAACTGTCACTGGAAATCAGAATGTCTTTGTCAGAGTGCTGGGAGAGACAGAGATAGAACTAGAATAGACATAGATACAGTAGGACAAGGACAGAGGAAAGTAGAGGACCGAGACAGGACATGATAGGGACTCTATACAAGAGTATACATAGAGAGAGAGACAGTAGAAGGAGGTAGTAATCCCAAAACAGTGTTAGACTAGACCTAGAACAGGACACGCATGTGTCATAGCTAGGACATAATTAGGACATGACGGGATTCACTCCCGTAATAAGACAGAATACCGTAAGCACGGGGATTACCCGTAAACAGACTGAACTCTAGTATAGCGCAGATGTGACATAGAACATTCATGGTACCACTAATTACATTGAGTCAGTGAATGGCAACCCAGCATACTAGATATATCATAAGAAATTCCAGCAACATCACATGGAACATTGAACTATGTATGTAAAAGTTGTGAAATATATTCCAAAAGGAAAGAGCGCAACATCTTCAGTGCGCCTAGTTTAATTTAGTTAGTTATTATTATAAATATGAATGTGTATATATTATGATATACATATAAATGTATGTAATTGCCATGTATGATACAGAATTTTATTACAGTTACATAGAGTAGAATATTTTGGTAGATGTAGGTAGATGAATACACGGAGAAGCAGAACCAAGTTGGCTTATGTAAGTGAAAGAAACACGACAACTGTAGTTTGTATAGAATAAATACACCTTTCCCCATTTCCCAACTAAATAAACTTAAAATTAGATAATAGAGATTTATTACATCCTACCGTTCCATACATTAGTTTAATATAGTTAAAACATTCTAGTTATTTAATACAAATTACTTAGAAATGTAACATCACTAAATTGTTTTTTGTTGTTGAACCATCTATATTTATACATATATTAAGGGAACCAACACACTTTTCCCCAATTTAGTTAATTAATTAGATTAGCTCCCCTGAGTCAGCAAAGGTCAGCACACGAAATTATAGTTAATGTTAGTTAGCATACTTAAAATAAGGGTGAGTAAGCCACTTAACTTGTAGATAATGTATATATAAACACAGTGCCATTTTTTTTTTCACTCGTAATCGGCTCAAAAGTTTACAGAAAAACTGAGCCAAAACAGCAGTGCGCTATTTATTTTCCACTATATTTTATTTTTTTATTCTCATATATTTTCATTATTTTATTTTATTTTATCTTATTTTTACGTTACTTTCATGTCACACGATAATCGCTCTATGCCATGATGATATAATGACATAACATAACCTTTTAACATGTGAGAACGAATGCGAGTGAAAGAGTCGAATGCAAGGACGGAATAAATGAATTAAATACAAGGAGAGTGAAAAGCGGGCGAATTTATTTTTTTTCCGCACCCAAGCGTTTTTATAATTTGTCTGCGTCTTCAGTGTAACACACGTGTTTCGTCATTTTGTGTGTAGTTGCCACTATTGTATTATAGAGATAGCTATATTTTTAAGCTTCCTAGATCGGCAAGGCGTTCACAAATTATGCGAGCGCATCATTTCGTGACAGCATAAGCACATCTACGAGGCTTGAAAAACAACATTCAATAAATTAGATACATACACTTATGCGTCTAATTTACACATACATTAAACTTAACTGAACATGCAAACAACCAGAAATACTTACAGATAAAAGGCATACAGCAGTTGAATGGAAAGGGAGATAACCACATGAACAGGGGACATCACAGACTAACTGACATTTTGGTATACAATTGATTATTTAGCCACAAACAGGAGTTAGATAGGCGAACATCAGTACTCACATAACGAGTAATAAAGTTGGAAAAACATTATACAGGAGCATGAATTTATATTCATGTATTGTGCCCTAAAAAGTACAATCTGGACGGGGTGAAGGTTAATCTGCATTGTGAGAAGCAGGCCGTGAAGGCAATGGCTTCGGTTCGTTACAGCTCCTATATGTGTAATGAGAGGAGTATTTACTCTAGCCAACAGTACAGGTGTGTACACTGATTATTAAACCAGTGGATAAATACGACAATGTGACATCAGATAGTCAGAAGTTAGTGATTATACCTAGGACATGAGGACATAACCCTAACAGCACTTGACAAAATTAGACCAAACTAATTTTTAACTGTTACAAAAGATTGCGCCACACCCATGAGTTAAAGTTGGTGACGCATTGCGACGGAGGACGGGAGCGTGTCAGAGTGCTGGGAGAGACAGAGATAGAACTAGAATAGACATAGATACAGTAGGACAAGGACAGAGGAAAGTAGAGGACCGAGACTGGACATGATAGGGACTCTATACAAGAGTATACATAGAGAGAGAGACAGTAGAAGGAGGTAGTACTCCCAAACCAGTGCTAGGACTCGACCTAGACAGGACACGCATGTGTCATAGCTAGGACAGAGATAGAACTAGAATAGACATAGATACAGTAGGACAAGGACAGAGGAAAGTAGAGGACCGAGACAGGACATGATAGGGACTCTATACAAGAGTATACATAGAGAGAGAGAGACAGTAGAAGGAGGTAGTACTCCCAAACCAGTGTTAGGACTAGACCTAGACAGGACACGCATGTGTCATAGCTAGGACATAATTAGGACATGACGGGATTCACTCCCGTAATAAGACAGAATACCGTAAGCACGGGGATTACCCGTAAACAGACTGAACTCTAGTATAGCTGTAGGATGAGGACTGGACAACTGGACAAACGTGGTAAGTGTGCCAGCACGCAGCACAGAGAACCGCACGAGAGAAGGGGACGAGAAACTGGACTGGACATGTGAATTGAGTCAGACGGAGACTGACAGTCGATGTGACAAGACCTCTGTGTTTTCCCTTATGGTGTAGAGTTTAGCGAAAGCATAGTTACACTTAATCTATGAGTCTATTACAAGTGAATCATGATTGTTAACTGTGTTTGCCCAGAGAGCGAGATGTATAAGATATAATTAAACAATGAATTTTGAATATCCATTCACCCAACGGTGTGTTTTGAGATTTCGAGGGGTGAATGAAGGGTTCGCACGAAAACAGGTTGTTGACAATCATCCATGAATGAGACAATGGACGGATCCTGTAAGGGATCTAGTAAGGTCCTCATCATGCGAGTAAACACACTAGGTGCATTGCTGAGTCCAAAGGGCATGATCTTGAATTCGTAATGTCCACTGGGAGTACTGAAGGCCAGCAGGGGTCGAACCTCTGGTTTGACCGGATTCTGATAATAACCCCGACTCAGATCCACCTTTGAGAAATACCTTGCCTTATGGAGCCTAGCGAATAACTGGGTTGGATTCGGCAAAGGTTCCACCTGAAATTGCGTATGACTGTTCAGGAGTCGATAGTCTACACCAGGGGTGGGCAAACTACGGCCCGCGGGCCGCATGCGGCCCGCCAAGTGATTTTATGCGGCCCGCGAGGGCATTTAGAAATAAAAATGTTTAATTCCTTTTTAAGTTAATTTGTTGAATTTCACAGAATTTCATTTACCGTTATGATGAGTGTCAGTAACAAACGTAAGATTGAAGATGAATGCCGTGTTGTTAATGATGAATGGACAACTAAGTACTGTTTTATAAAAGTTGGTAGCAAATCAGTTTGCTTGTTGTGTCGTGAGTCAGGGGCTGTCTTCAAGGAGTACAATTTAAAAAGACATTATAAAACAAAACATTCCGATTTCGGATACAATTTAATGACCGAAGAGAAGGAAAGGTAATGCCTTGAGTTGGTGAAAACTTTGGAGAAACAGCAGACTCTTTTCACTAAACAGTCTTCAATTCAAGATGCTGCAACTGAAGCTAATCTTGTGCTGTCACACAGAATTGTAAAACAGAACAAGCCATTTTCTTATGGCGAGTTCATCAAGGAATGTTTGCTAGATGCAGCAAACATGTTTCCAGAACAAACAACAAAATAAAAAAAAAAACAGATTTGACAACATTACTTTATCAAGGAGAACTGTGGTCAGACAGACGTGTTGACAAGATCAGTGACAATTTGATGCATAAACTTCAAGATGCAAGTAAACAATTTTTGTAGTACTCTCTTGCATTAGATGAGAGTACCGATGTACATGATACTGCCCAATTATTGATATTTATACGTGGAATAAACACTTCTTTCAAACTCACTGAAGAGTTACTGAGTGTTGAGTCATTCAAAGACACAACCACAGGCCATGATATATTCAATGCTGTTACTAACTGTATTGGAAGAACTGGGTTGGTTTTGAACAAGATGGCAAGTGTTACAGCTGACGGAGCTCGTGCTTTGACTGGAAAAATGTAGGTTTTGTAAAGTTGATAAATGATAAGATTAAAGCAGAATATCCAGACCACACATTATTACCACTTCACTGAGTGATTCATCAAGAAAGTCTGTGTAAAACTGTTTTGAATATCAAGCATGTTATTGACCCAGTTGTCAGTGTCATCAACCTCATCAGATCAAGAGGACTTAATCACAGACAGTTCAAGTCATTACTTGACGATTTGGAAACTGAACATTCCGATGTCCTGAACCACACCAATGTTCGATGGCTGAGTCTCGGCAAGGTGTTGAGGCGAGTGTGGAAACCCATAGTAGAAATAGTGATGTTCCTAGAGATGAAGGGCATTGCATGTGACTTTAACACTAACGTTGTCAATAAAGAGTGGCAGTTAGACTTTATGTTTGCCATTGAAATTATGGAAAAGTTAAATGAACTGGATGTCAAACTTCGGGGCAATGGTACGTTTTTACATGCATTGTATGTATATGTAAAATCATTTCAGGCAAAACTCTCACTGTTCTCCAGACAAGCAAGTGAAAAAAGATTTTGTCACTTCCCTTTACTGAAACAAGAAACAATTTCTGGTGAAATGACTGAAAAATACAAAGCCCAATTAGATGCATTGATTGAAGAATTTGGATGGAGATTCGAAGATTTCAAGAAATTAGAGCCATAGTTCAATATTCTCAGTTCACCTTTTAGTGCAGAAGCTGATACAGCCACAGAGGACATACAGTTGGAGCTGCTTGACTTACAAGCAGATCATGACCTGAAAGAGAAATTCAAGACAGATGGTTTGCTGGATTTCTATGGATCTTTATCACAAGAATCATTTCCCAACTTGAAAAACTTTGCAGCTAAACTTTTATTATTATTTGGATCAACATACATTTGCGAACAAGCATTCTCTTGCTTGAAGATCAACAAATATAAAAATGGGTCTTTTTTGTCGGACTGCAGCTTGCATGATGTATTGCGAATTTCAACAAGTAAACATGCTCCAGATTTCAAGAATATTGTCAAAAATTGCAAGCAGTTACATACATCTCATTAGAAATCAACAACTGTAGTGACAATGTAGTCGCCGTGTGTCTAAATTAAAGCCATTGATTGATAATAAAGAATATTTGTTATAATAACAAGTTGTAAAATCGTGTTAATAAATTAGTAAAATTTTGTGTCCATATTGTCAAATATAATGTATAAGTGTATAAGTAAAATAAAATTGCAATAATTAGTTATTTATACTGCTTAATAACCTATAAATAATTAATAATAATAATTATATATATATATATATATATATATATATATATATATATATATATATATATATATATATATATATATATATATATATATATATATATATATGCGGCCCGCCAATAGCTTTACATTTGTCAATGCGGCCCTCCGCACGAAAAGTTTGCCCACCCCTGGTCTACACACAACGGGTGTTCTCCACTTGGTTTGCGTAACAAAGCCACCCCTGCATAGTATGGGGATGTTGATGGCGCAATCACGTCATCCTTCAGCAGTTTCTGTATTTCCTCCTCCAGGGCCTTTTCTTTAGAGAATGGCACTGGGTAAACCTTTTGGCGAACAGGCTCTTGTGTGGTCAAGGTCCTCTCGAACTCCACCAACCTCGTTCGTCATGGTTTATCAGTCAGTATCTCCTTATGAGACTCGAGAACCTGGGTAATCTTCTCTTTCTCCTGGGAAGTCAGATCAGGGTTCACCTGCACATCCTTGTAGGTTTCCTGATGTACCAGGGGATATTCCCTGCCCTTGTTGGTTCCCACTTCAGTCTCCACTGCAACTGCCATTGCCATGAGGTGGGCTGCTTTGTCTCCCGGTCTCTCCTCGTACTTCCGCAGGATATTGATATGGAAAATCTTCGACTTTCCCCGGATCCGGATCTGATAGTTGGTTCTGGATATCACCCTTTCCACGGGAAATGGTCCTTGCCAACCTATCTCCAGTTTGTTGGTTCCCGTTGGGATTAGCAACAAGACTTTGTCTCCCAGCTCTAGAGATCTGTCTTTAGACCTACGGTTGTAGTAAGCCGCATGTATTTTTCTGGCCTTTTTCGAGTTTTGAGTCGCCAGAGTCCATCCGTTGTGAAGATTTTCTTTCAGTTCCTATACGTATTTATAAGAAGAGATCACTTCTTCTGACGTCCCCTCCTCAGTACAACTCCTCAACATGGCTTCCAACGTTCCTTTGATTGGACGACCAAACAGCAAATTAGCGGGTGGTAGTCCTGATGAGCCATGAGGTACTTCTCGATAGGCAAAAAGTGCTGCTGGGATATATTCATCCCACCTATCAGGTTTTTCCTGTACCAGTTTCCGGAGCATTGTCATCAACGTGCCGTTGAAACGCCCTACTTGTCCATTGGCTTGAGGGTGGTAAGGGCTGGTATGTATGTGGTTAGAGTGTAACACCCTAAATACCTCCTCCATTAGTTTCCCACAAAACTGGGACCCATTGTCCGTCAGAATTTGATCAGGGAAGCCTAATCTTGTAAAGGCCTCCATCAATGCGTCCGCCACTTGTTTCGAGTCAATTGTGGTCAATGGTATAGCTTCACCCCACATTGTACAGCAATCCACCATGGTGAGTATGTACATGTTCCTCTTCCTAGTCCTAGGAAGTGGACCCACAATATCGATGGCTACCCTCTCGAAAGGAGAGTTCATGATGGGCATTTCACCCAAAAACCACTGGCGCTGTCCAGTGTTTCGGTGCCACACTCTGGCACTCAGGGCATGACTTCACATACCAACGCACATCACCTGTAATTCCCGGCCAATAGTAATGGCAGGAAATTCGCTGCATGGTTGTGGCAATATCCATATGCCCACTAAATGAGATGGTATGCCCCATATGAAGAATTTGGGAACGTTGGGCCTTCGGGACCACCAAATGACCGTATAGGTTGTCTCCCCTTCCTGCTCTCCTGTAGAGTATCCTATTCTTCATGTAGTACTGCCCCCATATTGGTGGATCAGCACTTCTCTGCAGCTTCTTGTAGCAAGGACGTAAGGTTGCATCCTCACTCTGGGCAGTTCGCAACTCCCCCGGCAGTGGGTTGGTCACAATTATTTTTTCCTCTTCCGTTCTCGTCTGAGAGCGATTCTGTATTGCTCCCATATGGATTGGCTCCTTGGGCATTCCCAGAAAGACATACCAGCAACCGAGGATGACGGGGAAAATGGGATCGGTCAACACAGCGGCCTTGATCCCATATCTTGACCGAATCTCCACTTTGGCAATGGGCAAATTCATGGCTACAGCACTCTTCTGTGCAGGCTGTATCTCCATGGTCTCACCTGTGAATTGTTCTGGGTGTACCAGATCCGCAGAAATCATGGCCTCTCCATCCAGTCCAGTGTCGTATAGACACTCAACTTGTCGACCGTTAACCTCTATCAATTCCACTACAGGTTGTTTGTCCTGGTCTGGAGCCCCTTCCTCGGCGTCGACCTGTTCGGTGGGCTCCACCTTAGGTTTCCCGGGACACACGACGAAATGAGAGTCTCCTGACTTTCCGCTGCAGTCAATAGCATTGTGTGTATTTGACCTGCAGTGTTTGCACCATTTCCCTGTCCTAGATTTTCCAGTGCCGGACTTTAGTGAGCTCTCCTGGTGGCGAACTTCCTTGTAGACCTTGGCATTTTTAGTGACAACCTCCTTTGAAGTCACATGACATGCCGCGAAGTGAGGGCTCTTAGCCTTCGATTTGCATTCCCTCGTATTGTGAGAGGGTAACTTACAAATCGAACACCACTTCTCCGATAACGGTCGTTTTGGTGTAGAGCTCGAAGTGCTCTTGCTTCCCTCCTTCGTCTTCTCTAAACTCTCCTCTGAAGTTTTTACATAAGGTTCCCCCTTCTTGGTTCTTGCGTTTTTGGATTGCTTCCTGTCATTTTTCTCCTGACTTGTGGTGTTGGTGGAAACGTTTTCCCCTGCCTCGCCATGGACCTCGACGAACCGTTCTGCCAATTTCGTCACGATGTCAATACGTTCCGCCCCGTGTTCTCCCAGGAATGTCCTGAGAGGTTCGACATTTGTTTCCGCAGCTGGTCGCCCACCATGAGCTCTTCCAGACTCTCATAGTCATGCACGAACCCAGTCAAATCCATCCACTTATGGAGATAGGATTTCAGACGCAGACTGTAGGCGGCAAACAACTCTCCCGGTTCTCGTTTCGTTGCTCGAAATTTTGTTCCGGTAGGTATGTGACGTAACTTCGAAACGTTTCAGCAGAGCCGTTTTCAATTCGTCGTAATTATTCTCGTGTCCTGGCGGCAGGCGACAATAAAGCTCGTAACCGGTCCCACGTAATCCCTGGGACAGCTTAAGACACAATTTGTCACGATCCAGACCCATAGCAACAGACATGGCCTCGAAGCGTTGTAGGTACTGGTCGAACTTCTCTGTGTCTTCTTCGTAGACCGCTAGAGGGAACTTCATAGCATGGTAACAATGTCCACCTACTGGCGTTGAGCCAGGGAGAGAGGAACCCCCGACTGCTCTCTCAGTTTCCCCACTAGATTGCCTCTTAAGCTCAAGTTCCCGCATTCGGTACTCGTGCTCCCTTTTCTGAGCTTCTTGTTCAGCTTCCCGTTGCCTAGCAGCTTGCTCAACTTCAAGTTTCTTAGCTGTTTCCTCAACTTCAAGTTTCTTAGCTGCTTGCTCAGCTTCAAGTTCCAGCCTTCTAGTAGCTTGCTCAGCTTCAATTTTCTTAGCTGCTTGCTCAACTTCAAGTTTCTTAGCTGCTTGCTTAGCTTCAAGTTTCTTCGCTGCTTGCTTAGCTTCAAGTTTCTTAGCTGCTTGCTCAGCTTCAAGGTCCAGCCGTCTAGTCGCTTGCTAAGCTTCAATCTTCTTAGTTTCTAACTCCAGTCTTTCTCAATTCGATCTCGGCCTTCCGATCTTCCCTTTCTGCTTGACGAAAATCCCTCTCCACCTCCAGTATGTAATCTGTTAGTGCAGAACCCGACAAGCCCATTGCTTCCCCACTTGCCCGTAGTTCTGCCATATCTAGTTTAGGAGTGGCCATATTTCAGAGAGGTAAGTCAGCAGGTTGAGTGTCAAATTATCTCCAAAACAAATATATAGATATTTACCTAATTAAAATGTATCTATATATTTAACACCACACAGCACAACACAACACAATCACTCAGTGACAAGAGTAGAATTAGGACCAGAGACTTATGCAGACGTGTGAGGTGTGACCGGCAAGATATGTTTCTTAACTCCTATCCACATTTACCCTAGCTGGCTCCTCACTAATATGATATCACCGTCCTGTATCTAAAGATCCCGTGTCGAGAAATCCCGTGTCAAAAGATCCCCTTGTCGAGAGATACCGCTGTCAAAAGATCCCGTTTACGAGAGATCCCGCTGTCAAAAGATCCCGTTTACGATCCCCAATAATGTCGTGGATGTACTTATAGTGTCGTCCCTGGAGTGAGGGGAATCAACACCCACATTATTTTTTAACCCCATATCATTATTCTGGAGAATCCACCAGATTCCGTCCACAACATTCCGTCAGTCAATGGACACCTCTCTCTCTCTCTCTCTCTCTCTCTCTCTCTCTCTCTCTCTCTCTCTCTCTCTCTCTCTCTCTCTCTCTCTCTCCTGGACCATGCCCTCTCTCATTCTTCCCCAAAACAACATACTAAACAACTCTAGCTTCTAAAAATTAACATAAATTAATTTAATTGAAGAAAAGTGTATGTATGTGAGAAGTGTATGTGTAGAATGTATGTCGTATACTCTAGTGTATCTGTAGAATCAGACCGAACAGCGCAGGAGCAAAGTCCGATCATCCCTGTAAGGACTACACAACATCATCATAGTCAGCACAAAATGACCTCACCAAACGATGTGTCCCTCCTGCTGGATGTTGACCATCTCCAGTAGCTTGTGATAGCCACGATACCTGGTCACCAATCACAGATATCGTCCGATACTGATCCTAAATTGACCATACACAATGTTACCTAACTGTCCTTAGAGTCTGAGACTTCCTAATCCCTGCATCGTGAAAACACGGAACACTGTTCCTTGAGATAACATTATTCCTTTCTAAAAAATGTCCTAAAGTTTTCACACTTACACAGTTATTGTACATAGTCTCATAGGAATCTACTAATTTCCTAAATAATCACTATTGTTCTTTTCCCATGTGATGTGGAAAACCAATCACTATTGTTCTGTTCACATGTGGTGTGGAAAAACAATCACTATTGTTCTATTCACATGTGGTGTGAAAAACAATCACTATTGTTCTAAGAAGTCCTCCTGTCGGATACTTATATGTATCG
The DNA here is from genome assembly GCA_014155875.1 of Cepaea nemoralis. NCBI lineage: Eukaryota > Metazoa > Mollusca > Gastropoda > Stylommatophora > Helicidae > Cepaea > Cepaea nemoralis. The sequence goes on along the minus strand of JACEFZ010022017.1, from coordinate 138,523 downwards.
GCTCAATAGCCATGTCCTTTCAGACCCTTTTTATCATAGACCCAGTGCAAAGGCCGCTGAATAACTCTGCCTGCACTAATTTATCCATGATCTGAAAATTGTGATTTTTCAGTTGGTGTTATTCATAACCTGAGGGAACCTGTGAAAGAGAGGGCACACCTGGTGAGAGCAACCCGACACTGACCCCTATTAGATGAGTGTAGGCCGATGGCCTCACTCAGATATATAACAGTGAACCAAACTCTGTCATGGGCAGAGGAGCTCATCACATCGGTCTGAGTTAGGGTAAGACAAGGAAAGACCAAATGTAAAGTGCAGAACCCCAGCTAGACACCCCACTGGAAGATCCCACCATTGGACACTTCCCCTATCCCCCAACCATCCTCAATCTTTCTAAATATCATCCCACTTCACTATTCCCAACTAGCTGAGCTAATCGACCTCTCACACTAGTTAATTTCACCAATGCGACTTCCTACTGTCGCCGACACTCCTTGAATACCTAACCACAACGCAACAACACTATGCTAAAGTCCTACACTCTATTTATCACTAGACTGTTCTACATTATTTACATCTAAATGCTATCTAGTAATTACCTTGTGAAAACTCCACTAACCCGAAATGAATCTAAACTTTGCCATGAAAGACACATGTTCACCAATGTTCATCATCATCAAGTGCCGTGCCGGCTGGCGTAGGCGTTCATGGCTCTCCATAGATCTCGGTCTTTGGTTTTCTGGATCAACTCTGCTGCTGATATTCCTCCATGCCACCGTCTCAATCCATCGGGCATCACTTCTCTTGGTCTACCTCTGCCTCTCTTCCCCTCGATCTTTCCAGTTGTTACGATGTTCTCCAATGCCTCTCTTCTCACCAATGTTAATTGATATAAAAACACACTAGATTCTTTTCTAAAATAGGATAAAGCTATTTAAACACGTCAGCCTAGGTCGACTTCATTGTGCACACTCGCGGCAACACGTTTAATGTTTTTTCATACAGTCTAGGGGATTGTCCGAGTGACGTCATTCGATGTCAACAACAGGTGTCCCCAGGGGCAGACAATCTGTCCCTAACTTCACAAGAATAGTTGTCTCCCTTTTTACAACTAACGCAACCGTCTTTCCGTTCATCTTGCGATTCGGCAAAACAACAGGCCGACATATTTTCCCGTTTTCCCAGGGAATTCTCAAAAACTGACGTTTTCCTTTGATCCGCCGTGAGTGTGTCCCCACTAGTAACAAACAATTGCAGCTGTGAACATAGACTGTCTCTGTAAATCTATCATCTTATCGTCAACTACAGTGGTTCCGTGACAACTTGACTTTCGTATATTCATTCATTCAGTAGCATGTCCTTTGCAGAACCTCACTCCCACAACAACCTTCCGGAAAACCTCTCGATCATAAGCAAGATGTCCGATACGATACACCCATCTGGAGATCCTCCGCCACATCCTGCACCCATTTCATCTTTGGCCTTCCTCTTCCTCTCTTCCCAGGCATATGCCCCTCCATTATTGTTTTTTCCAAACTTTCGTGACGTTTCAAGTGACCAAAATATTTCAATTTTCTTGTACACGTGGGGTTGGGGATATGGTTCATCATCATCATGTGTTTTGACAACTGGTGTAAGATTTCATGTAACTCCACAGATCTCAGACATTGACAGTATGTATGTCAGTACAGGACAGTAATTATGTCAATACAGGACAGTAAGTACGTCAGTACAGGACAGTAAGTATGTCAGGACAGGACAGTAAGTATGTCAGTAGAAGGCAGTAAGAATGTCAGTACACAACAATTTTATACACCTTAAGCGCATTAGGCTTATGATACCAAACCCATGATTGTATACAAATCATCATCGGTGGGTGATATGGTCAGCTTTACGCCGCCGCCTTTACTTCCCAATACACTTCCCAGTACACAATTTAGACTAGGTTGACCTGGGAGCTCTGGTCAATTAAACAAATCAGCTGGGTGATTGGTGTTCTGTATCAATTATATTGGCTTTATTCCTCCATGCTACTGTCTCTGCCCCTTCTACAGCTGATCTGTCCTGCCGCCACTATGTTTTCCGGTGGTTCACTTCACGTTTCCTATACTGTATTCTTCTTCTGCGTTCATCCGAAGAGTATTTTCAGACGTGACTGCGTTGTGCCTGCTTACAGCAAAGCTGCATTCTTTCGCCTAAAGTCCGACACATACGATTCTTCTTGTGTTTTTTGACCGGGTTAACCTTCTCGGGTGTATACTGTATTCGATGAACAGTAAACGATTTCTTAAATATAGTGAGGCGTTTGCAATTAAGCGGCTCCAGCCAGTTTTATGCAAATAGAATGAGTTTGTGTTAGATGTAAAATTAATTTGGAGGTAACAGATGTTCCACGTTTGAACAATATCTGTGACTGTGTGTTTTAATCTTTTCAGCTTAAGTATTATTCATGTATTTACTTCATATGATAAATAACTCTGCAGTATTTACCTGGCGAGATGCAGCGAAATATGCCAGGCAATAAATCGTGCAACGTATTGTTTGTGGCTTCTGCTTTATATTCTCTTCTCATTACATGATAAAATAACATTGTCTATTTCTTATAGTTGTATATACTGCGCAAGTTTCATTGGCTTCTTCTGCGGAATGTCGTTAGTTACTCTGGCAATCCAAAGTATTCACAACATTCGTCTCAGAAATCACATTTAGTAAGCTTCCAAGCTCGTCCCAATTTTTCATTCACATTCCAAGAATCACTCTCATACAGCAGAATAGCTTCCATACAACATTTCAGTTATTTCTTTCTTACATTTAATGAAAGTGACTTATTACGCAAGATAATTTTCATGTTATGAAATGCAGATTTTGCTTGGCCAATTCTGCACCTAATCCTAATATATGTCAATCATCTTCCATCTAATGTTATGATTGGCCCTACACATTTGAATTTACTGACTTGGTTGAGCATTTCCAATCCATTGTAATCTCATTTAAATGGGGCAAGCCGATACCCTGGCCATTCCGACATCGGTGGTCAGTATCACTCCTGACGCCTTTATGGCCCGGGACATTCGGAACACATTTGGGGACTGGGTCCAACAGGTAGACCATGTAAATTAAACAAAAATGCATCGATCTAGATTCGAATACATGCCTTGAGAGTATTCAAGCAAATTTGTTAGTCACTACGCATGCGCGACTCCCACAAATCTAACTTACCTGTACATTTGTATTAGTGTTGTCGGTATGACCATCAATAGGCTTTCTCGTGTTTGTATTTAGCCCAGACTAAAGAATGCGGGTATTGATCAACTGCCGCGAATCTTTCAGAATTACCAAGAGAAATCAATATGCAGGCATTGATTGCCACTCAGAGAATTGAAGAGAAACGATAGGCATGAGAGGGCGTTCTAGAAAATATTTTTGTTGAAGTCTTGTATGAATCCGCCAGAGCGTTACAGAGGCCGAGACAAGACGCAAGGAATGCTACCACTAGCCTACCAGGCCGCCTGTATGTTACAAGGACGCATAAGAGAAGAACAGAATGGGAACACTTTAACATTCTATGCACGCTGTAGGAAACAGCTGACGATACACTTGTAGTCAGTGGTTTAAGTCAATGCTAGAGGTAGAAATCCACGACTAGGGTCACTATTTAAGTTTTTATGCCAGGAAATGTTGGTGTTAAAGAAAATGAAAAGGCAGATTCTTTAGCTGGTTCTGAAACTATTGTGTTGAGTTAAGAAGTGACATCACAGCAACACATGTGTGGACCGACCTCATCTGCAACAGTCAGGAGATTCCCAATACTAATGGTATAAATTGCAGACTTTTCATCGGACATTCTGGCGACTAGTCTTTTCTCCGAGTGTACTCAAGAATGCACACTTCTCTGATAGTTTTTTCCTGTCAGTGTCATGCATGACTTTTCTTTTATCAGAGCCCTTAACTGTGCTCATGGATTCATGCAGGGTTTTCTTGTTTTCAGCCACATGGAGATGTGATTTAGACTGCAGCACCGTGAGCCTGTCTGCAATAGTTGGTAAAGCTAGCGTGTATCATATACACAATTGCGTGTCTCCTCTCTCTCTCTCTCTCTCTCTCTCTCTCTCTCTCTCTCTCTCTCTCTCTCTCTCTCTCTCTCTCTTTCTGCAGCTGTTGTGTGAGGTCTATCAATGAGCAAAGAAAACATCTTAGGTATATCACATATCCTGGAGCAGTTGCTGATTTCGAAGACCTGACTAAGTCAATGGCTTCGCTTAGGTTGAAATACATTCGTGTCAAGCAGGTTGCCACCCTAGAAGGCTCTGTTCACTATGCGTAGAATTTAGTAAACTTACACCAAACATATGTGATCAGTCGTCATACACTTGTAGAGATCCTTAGGAGATCTGACAACCTACTTGTCTTGCGTGCAATGATGATTGACAATTATGCTAATTTGCTGATGTGAGGTCTGTTCCGTACGTGATTTTATTTTTGAAAAATGGGGTGGGGGGATTTTCTCTTAATGTGTCGACTTAATGCATAGACAATAGAGGCGTGGGTGACGCACACACATGCACCCCCCCCCCCACACACACACACACACACACACACAAGCACATACACACAAGCGCACACACACAAGCACATAAACACAAGCGCATGCACACAAGCACATACACACACCATAAATAGGTCTGATGGTAAGGGAAAAAAATAGTTCAGTAATCTCAGAGTAAATAGGCTCTTTAAAAACAGGTTTGAATTGAATCGGAAAAATCCGTAGGAGGCTTAGATTGTAACCGTAATCTTTTCACGTTGGAAAAATCTCCAAAATTGACAACTGGAATGTTAAATAATATGGGGAGGACGAACGAGCTGCGGGAAATAGCAAACCACAGGAAGGCTTAGTGTATGACTGAAGGCCCAGGGTGCAATAGGAGACAGAAAACAGAAGTAAATGAAGCCACAGACTGATGAAACATCCTCTTCCAAGCCATGTCATCATTAACTGATTCAGTGCCATGGGATAATATATCACCAAAAGTGACACCCCTATTTGGAGAGGGATGATATATCGCCATACTAGGGTCATCGTATTATTATTTTTGTAGCGAGGTATCTTCCAAAATGTCAATGCCCAGTGAACGGAAATTTACATTATGATACTTGTTCATTTGATTGTATATCATGCCTGGGTTAAACCAACTTTTTGTTTGGCGCTGAATCAGGTAACTCGGGTTTGGTCCTCCCTATAAGCACACAGATGGGACAGGAAAAGCTTCCTAAGGCAGGCTGCTATCCTTCTATGAAGAGAATTGTCTATTAATTGCGAAAGTATTTTCTAGACCATTTTGGAAACATATACACATGAGAAAGTTCGCGATTTATTACATCACGTAGTTATCATATTCTGGCTATAGGAAATGTGAGATTAGAACATAATAATAATAAATAAGGCGCCACAGAAAATCAAGTTACATCTCATCGTCATTGTGTGCCATCTCAACAAGCTAGTGCAGTCATGGCTTGCCAATCTACACGATCACCGGTCATGGCTTGCCAGTCTACACGATCACCAATCATGGCTTGCCAATCTACACGATCACCAGTCATGGCTTGCCAATCTACACGATCACCAATCATGGCTTGCCAATCTACACGATCACCAGTCATGGCTTGCCAATCTACACGATCACCAGTCATGGCTTGCCAATCTACACGATCACCAGTCATGGCTTGCCAATCTACACGATCACCAGTCATGGCTTGCCAATCTACACGATCACCAGTCATGGCTTGCCAGTCTACACGATCACCAGTCATGGCTTGCCAATCTACACGATCACCAGTCATGGCTTGCCAATCTACACGATCACCAGTCATGGCTTGCCAATATACACGATCACCAGTCATGGCTTGCCAATCTACACGATCACCAGTCATGGCTTGCCAATCTACACGATCACCAGTCATGGCTTGCCAATATACACGATCACCAGTCATGGCTTGCCAATCTACACGATCACCAGTCATGGCTTGCCAATCTACACGATCACCAGTCATGGCTTGCCAATCTACACGATCACCAGTCATGGCTTGCCAATCTACACGATCACCAGTCATGGCTTGCCAATCTACACGATCACCAGTCATGGCTTGCCAATCTACACGATCACCAGTCATGGCTTGCCAATCTACACGATCACCAGTCATAGCTTGCCAATCTACACGATCACCAGTCATGTATCAGGCTGTGTTCTTGTCTCGATTATGGCATGTGGCCAAGCCACCCAGATATTTATATCTCTGTTTTCCCCTGGCTCTTCTCTCATAAATCTAACCAGTTTTGACTAAGCTGTCCTGTTAATTTCTCCTCATAATATGCTGACAGGAAATTATAATGCTGCGTTTCAGAAAATGAATAGTATCTCATGAAATATGTCAATATCAGTGAATGTCAGAAAGAGGTTACTAACAATGTTATATATAACATGTTCTGCTGTATGGCTGGGGATCATGGAACTGAAGGAGCAAATCAGAAAGAGCTTTTAGGCACCAGAGATGTGGCTTCTAAAAAGAACTACACGAAAACCGTTGAATGTCAGATTAACTAAATAATTGTCTCTAAATGGTTAGTGAAAGTAAAACATTATCTATATATATAAAAGAGAATTTCTGTCTGTCTGTCTGTCTGTCTGTCTGTCTGTCTGTCTGTCTGTCTGTCTGTCTGTCTGTATGTATGTATGTCCTTTATGCGTTCGTGAACGGTCCATCCGATTTAGATGAAATTTTCTAAACGTCTTCGAATCATTCCCATGCTGCCAACTGTCATAGTTTTGTTTAGTGTACAAACATATTTTCTTCTTATTATTTAATATTTAATTTACATTATAATGTATATAGAGAGGGGACATAACTTCTAATAGAATTGCTATATAAGTAAAATTGTTGCATATTTCTCAAATAGGTGGACCTTTTCGCTGCAGTTATCTACAGGCATATGCGTTATAATCCTCCTCCCCCTCCTCCTCTCCCCTCCTCCTCCTCCTACTCTCCTCCTCCCACCTCTTCCTCCTCCTCCTCCATCCTCATCCTCCTCCCTCTTCCTCCTCCTCCCTCCACCTCCCTCTTCCTCCCTCCTCCTACCTCCTCTCCCTCCTCCCTCCTCCTCGCTCTCCTCCTCCCTCCTCCTCGCTCTTCTCCTCCCTCCCCTCCTCCTAATCCCTCCTCCTCCTCCGCCTCCTCCTCCTCTCTCCTCCTCCAGATCCTCCTCCTCCTCCCCGTCCTCCTCACCTCCTCCTTATCCTCCGCCTCATCCCTCCTCCTCCCCTTCCTCCCTCCTCCTCCCTTCTCCTCCTCCCTCCTCCTCCCTCCTCCTCCTCCTCCTCCTCCTCTCTCCTCCTCCCTCTACTTCCTCCTTCCTCCCTCCTCCTCCCTCCTCCTCCTCCTCCCTCTCCCTCCTCCCGCTCCTCATTCTCCCTCCTCCTCCCTTCTTCTCCCTCCTCCCTCTTCCTCCTCCCTCCTCCTCCTTCCTCCTTCTCCCTCCTCTCTCCTCCCTCTCCTCCTCCTCCCCCTCATCCTCCCTCCTCCTCCTCCATCCTCCTCCCTCCTCCTCCTCCAATCCTCCTCCCTTCTCCTCCTCCCTCCTCCTCCCTCTTCCTCCTCCTCCTCCTCCTCCTTCTCCCTCCCTCCTCCCTCTTCCTCCTCCCTCTTCCTCCTCCCTCTTCCTCCTCCCTCTTCCTCATCCCTCCTCCTAACCCCTCCTCCTCCCTCCTCCTCCCTCCTCCTACTCCCCCTCCTCCTCCGCACCTCCTCCCTTCTCCTCCTCCCTCCTCCTCCCTCCTCCTCTCTCCTCCTCCTCCCTCATCCTCCTCCCTCCTCCTCCCTCCTCCCCCTCCCTCCTCCTCCCTCCTCCTACCTCCTCCTCCCTCTTCCTCCCTCCCCATCCTCTCTCCTCCTCCTTATCCCTCCTCCTCCCTCCTACTCCTCCCTCCTTCTCCTGTCTCCTTCTCCTCCCTCCGCCGAATATGAATTAAATTATATGCTCCCTACCAGGGACTGGGCGAAGCCGGGCCGTGTCGTCTTTTTTGGAACGGGAACGGGAGCAGGGGCCGAATATGAATTAAATGAGACGCTTCATTTGCCCAAGTTAATTGTTGAGGGAAGATGTAAAGATCTTTCAAGTGCTCTTTCTAATAATAGACAGACAGACAGACAGATAGATAGTCGGGAACGGGAACGGGAGCTTATATGACTACTTATATGAATTAAATGAGATGCTCCCCACCAGGGTCTGGGCGAAGCCGGGCCGGGTCAGCTAGTTTACAAATATAAAAAGGCAACGAAAAATAGCTTTCTTTGGTCATGTGATGAATAGAGAAAACTTCGCGACAAGTTGAAAGATCGGCGGTATGAGAAACAGGGCCAGACCAAAAGAAATGATGCTGGATGGACTAGGGCGGTGGCATCGTGGAATGTCACCAGTAAATTTTATCCAGGACACTCAGGACCTGGGTGTGTGGAGATGCATGCACACCTAAGCCAGCTGACGGGACAACGATGATGATGTGTATGCTACAAATTATAAGGGAGTAAATTACCCTATTTGTAATCCAAGGATAACAGTTGGCAAACGATCGTCAGTGTATAGCTGGCCGTCTCTAACTCCCAGAGATGGATCTGGTACCTGTTTTAGGTTGCGTCAACATGGGGAACCATTTCACGTAAAGAAAAAAAGATCTCCATTTCAAAGTGAATTCGAGCACATAACCACTGGGGTGGAAGGCTGGCGTGCTAGCCACTGCGATACGGTGACTATCTGATAATGTCTATTTACGCAAATTATTTAAAAAACGTTAAATCCGATTAAACATGAAAGTTACAAAACGGAGAGAGAGAGAGAGAGAGAGAGAGAGAGAGAGAGAGAGAGAGAGAGAGAGAGAGAGAGAGAGAGAGAGAGAGAGAGAGAGAGAGAGGGAGAAAGAGAGATCACGCGAGAAGATGCTGGGCAGTTTGACATTACGGAATGGAGGAATATCAAATTAGCGGCAGCACGTGAGACAGGAGGCTGTGGGCAGATCAGCGTGAAAAACAGCAGTTCCCGCTTTTGGAAATCGCTAAGAGTAGGCCATAAGCACATTCCCCTGGCAGAATTGTTAGAAGAAAAAAAAACATACCAATGGGTAGATAGAACTCGTTACCTTGGGCCTTCAATCAAGACTACAAGATGTGTAGTGTTTAAGAAAAAGTTAGTTGCATTTCCTTTACAGGACGTAGCACTCAACCCCAGCATTTTTGGCTGTTTGTGATTCATGGGCACTATTACGTTCAGTAGTTTGCAATTTCTTTCTGAACGACCGACACTCATACCATTGTATGGAAACCAACCCAAGGCGGTCTGCTTCCAAATCGCCCTCAGCTGTGTTCTAACGATGTATGCGGGATTGCGAAATGCATTCTTAACCCCTTTATCACATAGCCTGCAGATTGTAGTTTAAACATAACCCCTATTATATTGAACATTACCAAGCAAAGAATCAGAAACAAGCCAAATTACCAATACAGATTTTACAAGATAAAGAGCATCCTGGACATTCAAAGCCAGTAACTATTAAATACATAATCAGGCAACTGAGGAATCAGCGAAACTGATCCAGACCTCACAACACACAGATCTGTGGATAGACATGAACACCTGCGAAATTTGTCAGGGCACACGATGATAGTGATGAAATCTGTTGCCTTATAGGTGAAGTTGGTTACATGTCCTTTACAAGACGTTGCACTCATCACCAACATTTATTGACTGTTTTTAATTACTAGGCAATTTTACTTTCAGTAGTTTGCCATTGCTTTCATAGCGGCCGACGCTCAGACGATTGAAATAGCGCAAAGCAATCTCCTCCTAAATCGCCTGCATATGATTTCGTATATTCGACCCAGTGTCTCGGGAAACTGAAACTACGTTCACTGATCCCTTAGCTACAGTCATCGACATTGGGCAATTGAATTGAAGTCGTTAAGAGGGAAATAACTGGATATTCGGGGTTCTATTGGGAATATGAGAATTACCTCCATGGCCATAATTCGATGAAGGGAAAATCCGAACCACACATACACGCGTTACTGGACTAAAGCACAATATCATCATCATCAAGTACCGTGCCGGCTGGCGTAGGCGTTCATGGATCTCCACAGATCTCGGTCTTTGGTGTTCTGGATCAACTCTGCTGATGATATTCCTCCATGCCACCGTCTCAATCCGTCCAGCATCTTTTCTCTTGGTCTGCCTCTGCCTCTCTTCCCCTCGATCTTTCCAGTTGTCACGATGTTCTCCAATGCCTCTCTTCTCATCACATGACCATAGAAAGCTGTTTGTCGCTTTCTTATTGTTGTATATAGTGTTCTAGTTTCATTAGCCTCTTTTAGGCAATCGTTGTTAGTTACTCTGGCAGTCCAAGGAATTCGCAATATTCTTAAAAACCACATCTCTGTTGCTTCTAAGTTCTTCCTAATTTGTTCATTTACATTCCAAGATTCGCTGCCATACAGCAAAACTTGTTCTATGTAGTATTTTAGCACTCTCTTTCTTACACTCAGTGATAGAGACTTATTGCATAAGATACTCTTCATTTTCTGAAATGCGGCTTTTGCCTGCATTATTCTGCTCTTAATCTCTGTTGTACATCTTCCATCCGATGTTATAAGTGCCCCAAGGTATTTACAATTTTCCACTTGGTTGAGAATTTCCCCTTCTATTTCTATGTCACATTTTGGTGTCCCCATTTTCTTTGATATCACCATTGTTACTTTTTTCTTGATATTCAAGGAGGGTCATTTCTGTGCACTCTCTGATACTACAATGTCCAACAATTGTTGTAGGTCTGTTGCACTATCCGCCACCAATACTGTGTCATCTGCATAGCGTATATTGTTTATAGTATATCCTCCGATTAGTATTCCTGGCTTCTCTTTGATCTCTCTCATTATTACTTCGCTATATAGGGAGACGAGATCGGGTGACAAGACACATCCCTGTCGTATCCCTAGCTTTATCTGTTCGTAACTACCCTCTTTATTTCCCATTTTAATTGCTGATACTTGGTTCCAATATGGTGTGGTTAAAACAACGTTGGGGACCGAATATCCAACGGGATGAGTGGGAATCTCTGGGTTGCTCTTTAGTGTTAGTGAGAGCACCACAGAGCAGTGTACTCACTTATCAGTGTAGCTTGAACGGTTGCTAAAGTTCATGGAGAGGAGAGACAGTGGCCAACTAGCACGAAGAGTGACACGGGACATTATAGAGCAGGAGGTGGAAGAGATGGCCAGAAATGGAGAGCTTTCTCTGCGGACGTGATGGGAGCAACGTTTTGCAAAGGACCTGCTACATGATGGTTGTCGTGAATACATAACAGGGAGGAAGGGAAGCTGTCAATATAGCTAATGTCAATGGGGTATATGTGAAGGACGCCGTGTTGGTGCAATGGTTATAGTTATGCGTTGACAATGGCATAAGCGCGGTAGGACCAGTGTTCGGTGCCACCTCTCGTCGTTCGGTGCCAACTCTCGTCGTTCGGTGCCAACTCTCGTCGTTCGGTGCGGAAAGAAAAGACTGACCACTTACTTCCCCATGCACTCAGACCTGCAAAATGTGAAGGGCATAAAACTGAGCATGTCTCCAGCAGATTACAACTACGTCACTTGTTTATTTATATCTAACGATCCCGTGTAGGCCCTGTGTAAAATAAGTATCAGTCAATGTCTTTGGTATAAAGACGACGGGCCGAATTGTTGACCGAATTCACTGAATTGTGCGGATCCTTATCGGGAACAGTCCTTATCAGGGTTGACGCCACAAAGCGCCAAGCATGAAAATCAACCTAAAGCAAGAAAAGAGGTGGATAGACAATAGTATAACACAGCCTAGCCAGCAGCAAGCAACAGGAGACACCCCGGCAGAAAAATAGCGAAAACAGCGGAGACGACGACAGCTTCAAGGCGTGTTTGTGTTATAAATATCACAAAACACAGACAACAAAACCCTAGTCCCGTACTATGAACTACCACAATTACAAGCCAGTCAAAGGAGATCAACATGGCATAATGGATAAGTTCTTAAACTCCCGGTGTGCTGATGCCGAGGTAGCGAGTTCAGCTTTTACACCGGTCATTTGGACTAAAATGTTGACTTGTCGTCCTTGACTCTGGGCATAAATTACAAGTACCTCTGACGTCGGAGTGGGTTCGTTTGATGGCGCGGGACGCTAATATACACTGAGAAAACCTGTGAATTATATAACTATAAAGCCTTTGCTTGGAATCCACACAAGAGAAACAGAGGACGACATAAAAACACACAAAGAAGAGAGGTAGAGATACAATGGACGAAGCTCCATGGAATAGTTAAAGATATGTGCGACTGTAGTGATTTGGATGAGGGACCATGCCACAGTGGTAGGTAACATACAAAGAGTGTCTCAGTTCATCATTCAGTTTTCCAGAGTGATTGTGGCAAGATCGTGCGTATATACTCTCTTGTGCATTTTCTCATTTGGATAAATCTGAAGTAGAATCTACTGTGCTTGTGTTCAGAAATGGAATTATCTTCGATAGTAAAAATACGTGGGGATTTCTTTACTACATATTATTTGTCTCGTGGTCCAGTTTTAGGCAGAGGAATGAGTGGAGAAGTTGTTCTAGCCACCTCACTTCTGTGTGCTAAACATAAGAGAGCCGTGAAGTTATTCTCATTGCTGACTGCTGATGGAGGGATTAGAAACAAGGAGTTGTTTTTAAAAGAGTTCACCGTTTTAGAAGGACTGTCTCATCCACACGTCATCAAACATACCATATCGGTCATGTGTCCTGAATACTTGGCCATCTGTACTCACTACTGTCCTAATGGAACCTTGACATCCAAGCTGAAAACCATGACCTCGGAGTTGTGTGTCAAGTACTTCACCCAGATGGCATGTGTTGTGCGTTATCTCAATGATAAAAAGTGAATAGTACACAGCGATATCAAGCCCGACAATATTTTCATCAACGCCAACAACGATGCAGTACTTGGAGATTTTGGATTATCATTTTTCATTTCTCAAGGCTCCACTGTGGTTCCTACAAGATACATTGGTGGCACCAGGCGTTACCTTGCTCCAGAAATATCGCGCTTCACATTAGTTGACCCTTACAAGCTAGACATCTACTCCCTGCGTGTGGTTCTCTGGTGCATGATGTTCAAGACACGGCCAAAATCAGACAAAGTGTACGAGTGTCTAAAAGACCCCGATATGATGTTAGGTGTTCCTGAACCTCAACGATGGTGCTTGACTAATTCGTTACAACATGATCCAGACACAAGACTTTCGGCGGCTTCAATACTGACGAATATGCACAGGTGTGACATCCACAGGGACCTCATTGACAGTCTGTAAGTATGAACATTTTTGGCATGGTTATAATTTAATTTCTAATTTTAATATTTACTAACTAAATTAACCCTACTTAACAATCATCAGCCTGTGTTTGTCAGTTTTGTTAATACTAACCTAACCTTGTTCGCTTTCTATCTCACGATTCTATTTGATTTTTGTTACATATGTTAAACCTTTATTAAATATGCTACGCTGGACAATATATTGAGACAATGTTTAAACACAGATGGATAACAGATACACACATTACAGAAATATTTATATTGAGATGCTAAAGAAACGTTGAGTAAATCTAAATTCCAGCTTTTATTCGCTCATAAAATACTAGAATATATTCATGAAACGTAAATGTTAAAATATTTCTTGTTCGGTAGTTAACTTATTATTGACTTAGTATTGTAGAGGTTATTAATTTATTTTATTGAATAATGCAATTCTATATTTCAGAGTAGGTTAGGTCAAACAACTAAGTGTAGTATTTCCCTTATTAAAACATACTTCATACTAACACATTTCTACGATAATCGCTTCACAGATGTATATATTAACATGAACTTGCCCACTAACATTACAATTTGTGCATTCCGACATAGCATTGTGATAACTTGTATGGTGTGTATACAGCGAAAACAACAGAAAGAGGCAGTCAATATTCCCAAGTCACGATATGGAAAGTCACACTACAGAAATTGCACATTATTACAATTGTTACACTAACTCGTGCATTTCTTGGGCTGATGTCAACATAGATGACATATTTTTCTAGAGATCGAAGGTTGTTGAAATAGATGAGCATCCACACATGATGACAAAGCAACAGAGGATGATGTGATGTGCAGTGCATGTTTTTAATGCTAGCACATTCCAGCTCCCAGGTAACGCCGACTTTGTATGGACAACAGGATTCATAAAATAATTTCTTAGATAGAGGCAATGTTTTGGTAATTCGTCAGTTATTAAACAATGTAATGCAATAAATAGTTCTTCAAATCATCAACATTTAAAAAGAAATTGATTTGAATAATTACATAAATTATAGGTATAAATGAACACAGAACTTCAACGTTAAGATAACTTCTTATATTAACACTTTCACTTTAGCCACTAAGCTTTATGTTGAAGATTGACTAATCGTCAGTTACTACGAATGCATGTTTACTGACCAATATTTAACATTTAATTACTAACCAAACCAAACGTGGCAATGACATCTAAAGACAGGCCTGAAAAGTTAGAAAAGCGTTGTGTACTAACACCATACCTTTAGCTACTTATATTTCTGTTACACGTTGACTAATTGTTAATACTAATACTGCATGTTACTGACCAATCATTAACATTTAATTACTAACATAACCTAAAATGGCAATGCCATCTAAACCAGTATAGGTTCGAAATCTTTTTAATCAGGCCACATGGTATTTGTTGTTACATGTGACGGTCCCAAGCCCGTGAATACTGAGAGGGAAGAGATGTAATCAAATCTCGAATAATGTATATAATCCTGGACAGCAAAATACAATTGTTGGCTGTCAGGATAACGATGAAATGGGTATTTAGAAGTAAAGCAAGAAACTTATTGATGCCAATCATGTGCGTTTTGTACTGAGTCAAATAATCTCAGATGAACAGCCGCGACCAATGTTAATATGTTTGTGTCAACTCAGATGACAGTGACAAGAAGATCCGGCATCAGAAATGGGGAAATTAGAAGGCCAGTGAGTATAGTGTCAGAAGATTTGATGGTTCGAAGTCAATGTCGGGAGATGTGGAAGCAGATAGCTTTGCGTTGATTTTATTGGTATAAGGTGCTTGCTGATCAGTAAATAATGGCAAAATGCTGAATGTCAATTTGCCTTAAAAATACAAAGAAACAAATAGCTCTCTTTACAGATGCAACGGCAGTTGTTTCAATAGTGAAGAGGAGAAACAATGAAGAACTAGCAAACATAATGATAGCAATATGTCGTCAATGCAAAACATCCAAAAGGAACGTAATACAGTAGATTCGTTCACCTTTTATCATACCTTGAAATAAAGAAGCTAGCAGGTTTACAAAGTAAGGTGGAAGAGCACCGGGCCCACCTAAAATTGATGTATACCTCAAAAGGCCAACGAAAAGAACCAGTAGCTATCTTTAGATTCCGAACTGTAAACGATCGGCTGAGCTAACACATGTGTAATAAGCTAAAGATATGAAATACTGTTGACTGTATCTGTTGAACTCTTAAAATGACAAATAAACATTTGGTGCAGGAGTGTCTAACTTAATCCGAAAAAGATAAAAGATCAGTGTGAAAAATATCAGTTCCCGTTTGCCATTTGCAAGCCTAAAGAATGCTACCGCTTTTGAAAATCGTCAAGAGCAGACCATAAGTACACTCCCCTGGCAAAATTGTTAAAAAGAAAACATACCGTCGGGTAGATATAACCCCTTACCTTCGATTTAATCTGCCTAGATGAAGTAATTCTTATACAAATGCATGCCGAAGACGGACACATTGACCTCTGTCGTGGAGAACAAGGTGTGATGCACTACACTGGAAATAGACGCAAACAAACCTAAGAGCATTTATGCATCACATTATGTAGGTAACTTTTGTTTTACATCCAATTTGATTGCATTTATCACAAACATCGTTACCTAATTACATCATAATCGCTCACCTTAAAGTGAAATATGTGTGATCCTTTTTAGTCTTCGTCAACAACATTAGTACCTTCAACACAAAATCACGTAATTTTATTGCCTTTGTATTTATACAGTTAATGCATCCTGTGCAGGAGGTTGCGATCAACCGAACAGGATGTTCATTTTCTAGGAATGTTTACTTTCTGTAGTCTGCTATTACTTTCTGAACGGGAAGTTAAAGTTGAAGTCCAACTGATCAATGTAGGTAACGGTCCAAATATCCCGCCACCAGCGCACCGAACTTCAAACGTAAACGTAATACTACCCGCGGCCTCACGGTGTGCCTTTTATACAATATAAATATTAATGACCACTTTCCACACACTGAGGCGTCATGAATATATGGTGCTAGCCCCCACATTTCTATAGTCCAACTCTCATCCAGTCAGATCCCCTCTGGCCTCTGGTACTACTGTGAGTATTTCTTGGTATCCAGTTTAGGCTAATTAAAACAAAACATACTATGCTAATGTAGGCAACGAAATGTTGAGTGGCGTGACCGGTGACTATGGCCTTGGCGATAGGAATGTGAAAGGTGACGGCTTAATTGCATGGGTGGAAAATCGTCAAATGATAATAGGTAACACCTGTTTCAATCATAACTCTCGACGACTAAATACGTGGACATGCTGATTTCAAAGAGATTCAGAAGCAGTATAGTAAGAGCAAACACTAGTCCAGTGGCAGACGGACATATCGACCAACTGCAGTTATAGCACAGATGAGGTTAAGAATGTAAAATGTAAGGGAAATCCTGAAGAACATCAAATTAGATTTAACATTACTTAAAACAGACAACGAAAATGGAGAAAGGTACACAATTTACCCTATTCTACTATTACTCTAAAGAACATATATAAAAGTTTATTGCATATCCTTTACAGGACATTGCTGTCAACATCAGCATCTTTCAGCTGATTGTTGATTTCTTGGCAAGAATACGCTCAGTAGTTTGCCATTACTTTCTGAGCGGCCGGCTCACATACCCCGTAAGTTACCGATGCGATTCGAACCACTGGTGATTCTCGTCGTCGTCACGTTACTTACGAGAGTATACGAGATTACGGAGAAAAGTCGCTATCCTCTAGGCCAGGTAGCCGGCAAAGAACATATATAACGCCATGGAAATAATACAGGCTATCGATCAACAGCGACCACCTTCAGATGGTTATTTACGAAATGGTATGGGTGCCGGACGTTCAGAAAGCAATGGCAAACAACTGAACGTAATCTTGGCAAGAAAACACAAGCAGCATACAAATGCTATAAAATAGGAGATTACTTGTTTTATGCCATTCCCAGAAGAACTACAATACTGGGACAACATCGAGGCAAGCCCCAGTCATGTATCCCGATTCCAAAATTTACAATCGTAGCCTCTGAATCGGCCACGCATCAGATATTAAGCTGAAAGAACGTAATTTACATACGGGATGTGGTTCCTCCCGGTTGCCAGAGACGCCCCGTAATTGCTTTTTACCTATTCATACAATTAAAATATGTATAATAATCAATATGCAACAGCAAGAGTTTCCTTGCATTTTAAATACGTTTCCAGGTCAATTAAAATAGAAAGTGCAAATGTTCGGAATACAAATAATCAGATTACATATAATACATTAGATTACAGAATCTAACTATTGCGATCGCGTATTATAATAAAATATCCCGAAAGCAACAATGTTATGTTTAAAACTATCAGCTACATTACCTCCCTTTGCAAATTGTTTATCTCCATCAATTAATAACAAGTTCCATAACAATTATATGCAATGTTATTTGGCAGCAGACCACGTTGCGTTAGTTTCCCGTTGGTATTGGTGCCGGTCGTCCAGAAAGCAATGGCAAACTACGGAAGGTAAACTTGCCAAGAGATCAAAACGGCAGTAATTCTGGTGTTGACTGCGATGTCTTATAAAGGATATGAAATAAAATATGCAGTGTTATTCCCCATGATGTTCAAGTTCGATAATCATGTAGTAATTTAATGCTGTTATGTTTTCTTCAATAACAGTGAACGTTTCAGTAACTGACACTAAAGAAATTGGAAAATATATTTGATATAATATGTTGCTAATAATAAGTATCTGTTGAATAAGACAGTGGTAATAAAATATATTTTATTCAGAAAAGATAATTTCCAATATTCAATAACACAAAACCCAGCTGTTGTTACATAGTGAAGTCATGTCGGTATATAAACAAATGGCAGGTATTTGTAATCGTTCAGCCTTCTGGGGAAACCCGGTTGGTTACTGGACAGGATACCCATGGTATGTGGAGACCACGTGACCTCGCCGGTCACATTGTCCTTTTGTGTGGTCAAGGTCCTCGCAGACTCAGACAATGGCCTGTCTGAGTTAGAAAGCTTAGGGTCGCGCGAGGCTCCTCCCTTAACACATACATGGTTCGAGGGTACCTGTCTGGGGAGGAGGGGCAGGGATGGACGCCTGAGCACTATAAGGAAATAAACCGTCCATCTAGAGCTGGGGTGGCCTCTAGTGTTTACACTAGCCCTGGTTCACTGCTGTGATAGCTGTCGCACGCCATCCTGATAAGCATGGCTTACTTAGTAAGCTTTGAGCTCAGAGCGTGGGCGACACTATCCCTTTTGTTATTTTCTTCAACTTAAACTGTAATAATTAGCTTACTTTTTCCTTTTATTCTAGCAATATATATTGTTTTTACTTCGCTTTCCATTCCATTTACTATTACGTAGTTAAACATTGCATAGTCTATAATTCTGCGCAAGAGTAAACAAAATCGTAAACATTAATAAATAGTACACATTGCATGGTTGTCCTGCTTCGTTGGTGAAAGAGTGACCACACAATGGCAATCTACTAAACGTAAACGTACCCTACAAATAGCTGACACAAATCTAGGGTTGATTGCGACGTCGTGTAATGAACGTGTTGCAACTTTTAACTCATAGCCACACCAGGTTATTTATAACATTAAAATCACCTTAGCGATTGTATATACTAATTACTTTACGCCTTTTCTGCCGGGGCAGTGGTCCGGTTTCAATCCCCAGCAGAGCCAGGAATATTATTTTCGACAGTACAGCTCTTGGGACGACATAGGCTCATGAAAATTGGCAACAGATATGATAAAGAATTGAATCAGAATTATTTGGAAAAGATAGAAGCCGAGGAATGGAACTGTTCACTTCATCGTTATATTGTAGTCTAAAATATGTGGGCCTGAAACGGAAACGCCACACTCCAGTATATGATATTTACGTATATGATTGTATATAACAAAAGAAGAGCAGTTGGAATATAGTGAATAGGCGCGTGCCTGCTTCCCCGAAGGTCATGGGTTCTTCTCCTTCTGCTGCGTTCATCCGAGGTTTTTTTCAGACGTAATTGCGCTGTGTCAAGTTTTGTGTCCCTAGACCGACACATCCGTCTTCTGCGGATGTTCGTTCGAAATAGCATCCGGGAATATTTCCAAAACTGACTTTGTTCCCAGATTGACGGACCTAAATTCTATAATCTGAAAGGTCATGTGATGCGAAGTCTGCCAGCTTGATATCACTCATATAACACCTAAAGTGCCGAGTTGTCTATATGCATTTCTAACACCATGTGTCCCCATTTTTTATGTTGTATATTTCATACAGGACATTGCAGTCAACACCAGCATGTTTCAGCTGCTGTTGATGTACTAGGCAAGTTTTACATTCAGCAGTTTGCCATTGCTTTCTGAACGACCGGCTCACATACTACCATAAGTTAGTAGCGTGGCGCGAACCGCTGTCGATTTTCGCTACTGCTGTTTTCCCCACGTGGATATAAGGGATTACGAACAATGTTGTTAACCCTTGGCCAGGGAGACCGGTATGTGTACAATGGTCAAGAGGTAAGTAAATGTGTTCTGTATTATACTTACTAACATGTCAGATTGGCAATTGTCTCCAGGCCTCATTGCCATTATTGTCGGCCTACCATCATTTATGCAGACCACATCGGAATTCACTATGGCATCCGCAAGGGCAATTCCCTGTCGGTTTTCTCCACTACTGTCTCAATCTCTGCTCCTCGCATTGAAGTCTCAACATATGAGTAACCTATCCCTGGTAATTCCTCCAATTCCTTAAGCCAGTCCCAGGGTTCCTTTCTGACAAAACAGTCCAATGTGGCATATAGAGATCGAAGGTTGTTGAAATAGATGAGCATCCACACATGATGACAAAGCAACAGAGGATGATGTGATGTGCAGTGTATGTTTTCAATGCTAGCACATTCCAGCTCCCAGGTAACGCCGACTTTGTATGGACAACAGGATTCATAAAATAATTTCTTAGATAGAGGCAATGTTTTGGTAATTCGTCAGTTATTAAACAATGTATTGCAATAAATAGTTCTTGAAATCATCAACATTTAAAAAGAAATTGATTTGAATAATTACATAAATTATAGGTATAAATGAACACAGAACTTCAACGTTAAGATAACTTCTTATATTAACACTTTCACTTTAGCCACTAAGCTTTATGTTGAAGATTGACTAATCGTCAGTTACTACGAATGCATGTTTACTGACCAATATTTAACATTTAATTACTAACCAAACCAAACGTGGCAATGACATCTAAAGACAGGCCTGAAAAGTTAGAAAAGCGTTGTGTACTAACACCATACCTTTAGCTACTTATATTTCTGTTACACGTTGACTAATTGTTAATACTAATACTGCATGTTACTGACCAATCATTAACATTTAATTACTAACATAACCTAAAATGGCAATGCCATCTAAACCAGTATTGGTTTGAAATCTTTTTAATCAGGCCACATGGTATTTGTTGTTACATGTGACGGTCCCAAGCCCGTGAATACTGAGAGGGAAGAGATGTAATCAAATCTCGAATAATGTATATAATCCTGGACAGCAAAATACAATTGTTGGCTGTCAGGATAACGATGAAATGGGTATTTAGAAGTAAAGCAAGAAACTTATTGATGCCAATCATGTGCGTTTTGTACTGAGTCAAATAATCTCAGATGAACAGCCGCGACCAATGTTAATATGTTTGTGTCAACTCAGATGACAGTGACAAGAAGATCCGGCATCAGAAATGGGGAAATTAGAAGGCCAGTGAGTATAGTGTCAGAAGATTTGATGGTTCGAAGTCAATGTCGGGAGATGTGGAAGCAGATAGCTTTGCGTTGATTTTATTGGTATAAGGTGCTTGCTGATCAGTAAATAATGGCAAAATGCTGAATGTCAATTTGCCTTAAAAATACAAAGAAACAAATAGCTCTCTTTACAGATGCAACGGCAGTTGTTTCAATAGTGAAGAGGAGAAACAATGAAGAACTAGCAAACATAATGATAGCAATATGTCGTCAATGCAAAACATCCAAAAGGAACGTAATACAGTAGATTCGTTCACCTTTTATCATACCTTGAAATAAAGAAGCTAGCAGGTTTACAAAGTAAGGTGGAAGAGCACCGGGCCCACGGAAAGATAATGTATCCTACAATGTCTAACGAAAAGAACCAGTAGAAATCTTAAGATTCCGAACAGTACACGATAGGCTGAACTAACACATGTGTAATAAGCTAAAGATATGAGATACTGATGACTGTATCTGTTGAACTGGTAAAATGACAACTAAATATTTGGTGCAGGAGTGTCTAACTTAAGCAGAAAAGATAAAAGATCAGCGTGAAAAATATCAGTTCCCCTTTGCAATTTTCAAGCCTAAAGGATGCCACCGCGTTTGAAAATCGTCAATTGAAGGCCATAAGTACACTCCCCTGGCAAAATTGTTAAAAAGAAAACATACCGCCGGGTAGATATATCCCCCTTACCTCAGATTTAATCTGCCCAGATGAAGTAATTCTTATACAAATGCATGCCAAAGTCGGACACACTGACCTTTGTCGGGGATAACAAGGCGTGATTCACTACTCTTGAAATAGACGCCAAGAAAATACAACAGCGGACGATTATTAAAATTTTCGTTAGGATGAGTAAGATACTACCTAATTTCTTAACCCAGCCTCTATAACGAGTATTCCAGTCCAGCCTATCTCTTTTGGACTCGCCTGCTTTTCTTCCCGTCGAGACGACGTACTCCAGCTTTTCCTTTCTCACCATGACCGGCGTAAAGAAGTGGCCTGACTTCGTCTGTTGCGAATAAGCGGGTCTCTTGTGAGTTAACTTCGTTCAAGATATCGTCATAACTCTTTATATCCGTTACCGGTGCTATCCTAATTCTGGTTTACAACCACATCTCTGCTACCCCTACTAAATTGCTCATTTGTCTATCCTTCGTGAGCGTCCCATAATTATTTGAAAGGCAGCAAGCGTGCAAATTACCAACTCCCGGCACGGGTAGATAGTGACGACAAATAATTCGGGACTCTATGGAAGCACCGTAATTGGAATGAGTACACTTTAAAGCAGTGGTTCTCAACCGGTGGGGAATTCCCCCCCCCCCAGGGGGGAATTTCAGGGTTTCCAGGGGGGGGGGGGGGGGAATGAAGACCATTTCAAGATCGTGTTAATACAAGAACCGATTACTTGACAGAAGTTTTTCCCTTCATACTTTACAGTTATGTATGTCTCATCCTTCTAAAATTCATTTTATAAAGTAAGTAGACCCACAAATCATGTTTTATGTGGATGTCTAGACTTGTTTTAGTATATGCTATTACATTTGCCTTCCACTTTTACGTATACTGTGTAGGGGTGAGGGGATTTTTAGATAGGAAATATGAAAGGGGGGGGGGGGGAATGACGTTCTGAAAATACGGTGAAGGGGGGAACGGGCCAAATTTTTGATAGGAAGGGGGGAAATGGCGTTCTGAAAATATGGTGAAGGGGGGAATGGGCCAAAAAAGGTTGAGAACCACTGCTTTAAAGGCTTTAACGAGAATCTTTTAAAGGGCAAGAATAAGAGCGGTTGATCACTCTGCTCGTACGTCGCTGAAGAATGCAGCCAGCTGCGCCAATTATTTGCATCCGTGAGTGTCACTTGGTGGTGGAATCAAATACAACAGGGTTAAGCAGATAACGAACACTTGACAGGTCTAGCAAGTCGGTGGGTGATTTACTTAATACCAGACACTATTGCCACTAAAATGTGGAGACAAGTAGATATATGGTGTTGGAGGTCGTGCAATATAGAGAACCATAACTGTGTACAAGAACTGGTAAAATAGGCTGGATTGTGCAGCTAAAGCTTTCCAGTGTAGTGGGAAGCCAATTTCATGCCCAACCTTCATTCATCGCCACTTGCGACGTGTATTGCAGGTCATTTGGGTGTTTTTATTTTTTGCTTTACTTAAATGTCACTGTAGAACACGGGCGCAAGCTTCCATAATCTTCTTTTACGACATGCATGGTAGACTCATCATCAGTCAAGTGAAATGCCAGCTGACAAGGGGTTAGGGATTATATCTACCCTATTCTGTTCTACGATTCTGAGACTAATACTAAGTCTAACAGATCTCGGTCTTTGGTGTTCTGGATCAACTCTGCTGATGATGTTCTTCTATGCCACCGTCTCAGTCCATCCAGTATCATTTCTCTTGGCCGGTGTCTACCTCTCTTTCCCACGATCGTCCCAGTTCTCTCGAAGTTTCCACTGTCTTTCTTCTCATCACATGACTAAGGGAAGCTGTTTGTCTCTTTCTTATGTTTGTATGTAAAGTTAATTTCATTAGCCCCTTTCAGGCAATCGTCGTTAGTTACTCTGGCAGTCCAAGGAATTCGCAACACTCGTCTCAGGAACGAGATGCCCTAGGTATGGGGGAAGTCAATAAGTAAGTCACAGATGGCTGTACAAACATAACTAAATATGATGAAACATTGAAACCAGTTTATTTTTATACATACGTTGTCCCTTTATTTCCCAACATAATTTCCACCAACATTAACGCACTTATCCCATCGTTTTATCAGTCTTCCTAAACCGACTGCACAGAGCTACGTGCTCTGTTTTCTAAGCCACGTTTTCTCTTCACATTAAACTTCGGCGTCTTATGCGTAATGTCTCCAGCCAAGGTGGGGTTTCAGTGGACCAATAAGGTGGAAATCGCTAGGGCTAAGTCTGGGCTGTAAGGTGGATGTTCCAGAACTTCCCACCTTAGTTGGTTAACTTTCTCCTGAGTTAATCGAGCCGTATGTGATCATAATGACACCTGTAGAAAACACCAACTACATTTACATGCCATCCCACAGAACTGTGTGACATTCTTATTGACTCGCCCTCGTGTTTAACATTATCATTGCATGTTACACTGTTACGATTCTAAGATTCTGAGACTAATACTAAGTCTAACATGGTATGACAGAATGGCCAATTTGGAGCTCATGGAGAGACCTAGACAACTACAAGTGAGCCAAGAGGTGTAGAAAAGGCACCGACGCTGGGTAGGATATACTCTGAGAAAGCCTGTGAGTGATATAACTATAAAGTCTGTGCTTGGAATCCACACATCAAGAGAAACAGAGGGCGACATAAAAACATACAAAGAAGAGAGGTAGAGGTACAATGAATGAAGCTCCATGGAATAGTTAAAGATAGGTGCGATTGTAGTAATTTGGTTGAGGGACCATGCCCGAGTGGTGGATAGCATACAATAGAAGAATAGGCAAGAAGTGTAATCATGACGGTGTCGATTGCCCACTAATTGAATATTCACAATAGTGGCAGTAGAAGGAAGGAAGACAGTTGAAGGAAAGAATAAATAATAAGGAAGCAAAACAGAAGAAAGAAGTAAGGAAGAAGAATGAAAGATTGTAGAAGACATAATTTAGAAAGCAAGAAAAGGAAAAAAGCAGGAAGGAGGAAAGAAATATGAAGGAGGCGAGAAAAGAAGCGGAAAGACAAAATAATAAGAAAAGAATATAAAGAGACAGAAAGTTAAAGGGAGGAAGAAAGAATAAAAGGAAGAAAAAAAGATGAAGGAGGCAAGATGCAACAAGTAAGGAAAGAAGCAATAAGAGGGAAGGAAGAAGAAGGAAACAATCGGGAAGAAGGGGCGAACAACGACATAGGAGAGCAGAAAGAAGGAAATAAGAACATTTAAGAAAAAATGAAAAGAAAGAATTACGAAAGAAGAAGGCAAAACTAAAGAAGAGGAAACGAATAATGAAGAAAGACTGCAGACAGATGAAGCAGAGAAGTAAAGGAAGAGGAACCAAGAAAGAACGGAGAAGAAAGAAGGAAGAAACAAAATGGAAAGAATTAAGAAGAAGGAAAACAGAAAAAAAATAGAAAGAAGAAGGAATGAAGAGAAAAAAGGAAAGAATAAAAGATTAGGAAAGAAGAACAAAGATGGAAAGAAGAACAATTAGGAGAGAAATATAAGTTGAAAAATAAGAGGGAAACGAAGTTAGAAGAAGAAGAAATAGATTATAATCGATGGGCGGGGAGAAATGTTAGTATTTGCCGTAAAGCAGAGATGAGTTCGTTTGCCTGTCGGCTGGGAAGTCATGTGTTCAAATCCCCATCTACTCAGTGATGGTGTTATATTTATTTGGGCTCCTTGGTCGACCTAGTCTAAATTGGGTACCAAGAAACGTTATGGGAAGTAAATGCGGCTTGTATGATATTCACGGCCTCATCCAGTGATTATTGATTTGTTTTTACAACATATGGGACAAGCACCATACACTCAGTAGACCTCAAGGCATGTAAACATGCTACAATGTATTTCGTAATATAATATAATATATAGACATTTACATGGATTGTGTTGATAGCGAGATCAGAGAAATGTTATTATTATGTAACTGAGATTATGAGATGTAACTAAGTCTCGAATAATGTATATACGCCTGGCCACCAAATACACATGTTGGCTGTCAGGATAACGATGTAATGCGTATCTAGGAGTAAAGCAAGAAACTTATTGATGCCAATCTTGTGCGTTTTGTATTGAGTTAAATATTCTCAGATGAACAGCCGCGACCAATTTTAATAAGTTTGTGTCAATTCAGATGACAGTGACAAGAAGATCCGGCATCAGAAATAGTGAAATTAGAAAGCCAGTGAGTATAGTGTCAGAAGATGTGATGGTTCGAAGTCAATGTCGGGAGATGTGGAAGCAGATAGCTTTGCGTCGATTTCATTTGTATAAGGCGCTTGCCGTTCAGTAAATAATGGCAAAATGCTGAATGTCAATTTGCCTTAAAAATACAAAGAAACAAATAGCTCTCTTTACAGATGCAACGGCAGTTGTTTCAATAGTGAAGAGGAGAAACAATGAAGAACTAGCAAACATAATGATTGCAATATGTCGTCAATGCAAGACATCCAAAAGGAACGTAATACAGTAGATTCGTTCACCTTATATCATACCTTGAAATAAAGAAGCTAGCAGGTTTACAAAGTAAGGTGGAAGAGCACCGGGCCCACATAAAGTTGATGTATACCTCAAACGGCCAACGAAAAGAACCAGTAGCTATCTTTAGATTCCGAACAGTAAACGATCGGCTGAGCTAACACATGTGTAATAAGCTAAAGATATGAAATACTGTTGACTGTATCTGTTGAGCTGGTAAAATGACACCTAAACATTTGGTGCAGGAGTGTCTAACTTAATCCGAAAAAGATAAAAGATCAGTGTGAAAAATATCAGTTCCCGTTTGCAATTTGCAAGCCTAAAGAATGCTTGAATGTTAAACATGTTAAAATGTTTGAATGCTTAAACCAATAGACATAAATATTTTACAAGTATATGCACCAACAGCAAGCAGTAGTGATGAAGAAATTCAACACTTTAACGATGAAATAGAAATGGCGATGGCTCAAATTGGATCACAAGAAATAAAGATAATACTTGGTGATTTTAATGCAAAAGTAGGAAAGGGCAAAATGGAGGATATAGTGGGGAATTATGGTTTAGGTACAAGAAATGAAAGAGGGGAAAAGCTAATAGAATGGGCAAATATCAATGATATGATAATTGGAAACACATGGTTTAAACACCATAAAAGACGACTGTACACATGGATAAGCCCTGATAAGAAAATACGCAACCAAATTGACTACATACTAATTACTAAAAGATTTAGAAATTCTTTAATTAATGTAAAGACAATGCCTGGTGCTGACTGTAATAGTGATCATGTACCACTATGTGGACAAATAAAAGTAAGATTAAAGAGAGGGAAAAAAATGGTTAAGAACATGAGACTTAATAAAGAGGTTATAAAAATAGATAAAGAAATGCAAGAACAATACAGAATGACTGTGAAAAATAGGTACAATGCAATAACTAAAATACAGAGTATAGATGAACAATGGGAAATGTTAAGGGACTCCATTCATCAAACTAGCAAAGAAGTATTACCAGAGAGAGGCAAAATAGCTAAGAAAAAATGGATGAATGAAGATATCTTAAACCTGATGGACAAAAGAAAACAGTATAAAAATGACAAACAAGAATACGCTAAGATAAATAAAGAAATAAAAGATAAATGTGGGAAGGCTAAAGAAAGTTGGTTATAATAAGTATCTGTTGAGTAAGACAGTGGTAATAAAATATATTTTATTCAGAAAAGATAATTTCCAATATTCAATAACACAAAACCCAGCTGTTGTTACATAGTGAAGTCATGTCGGTATATAAACAAATGGCAGGTATTTGTAATCGTTCAGCCTTCTGGGGAAACCCGGTGTTCTAGCCACCTCACTTCTGTGTGCTAAACATAAGAGAGCCGTGAAGTTATTCTCATTGCTGACTGCTGATGGAGGGGTTACAAACAAGTGATTGTTTTTTAAAGAGTTCACCGTTTTAGAAGGACTGTCTCATCCACACGTCATCAAACATACCATATCGGTCATGTGTCCTGAATACTTGGCCATCTGTACTCACTACTGTCCTAATGGAACCTTGACCTCCAAGCTGAAAACCATGACCTCGGAGTTGTGTGTCAAGTACTTCACCCAGATGGCTTGTGTTTGTGCGTTATCTCAATGATAACAAGAGAATAGTACACATCGATATTAAGCCCGACAATATTTTCATCAACGCCAACAACGATGCAGTACTTGGAGATTTTGGATTATCATTTTTCATTTCTCAAGGCTTCCACTGTGGTTCCTACAAGATACATTGGTGGCACCAGGCGTTACCTTGCTCCAGAAATATCGCGCTTCACATTAGTTGACCCTTACAAGCTAGACATCTACTCCCTGGGCGTGGTTCTCTTGTGCATGGTGTTCAAGACACGGCCAAAATCAGACAAAGTGTACGAGTGTCTGAAAGACCCCGATATGATGTTAGGTGTTCCTGAACCTCAACGATGGTGCTTTACTAATTCGTTACAACATGATCCAGACACAAGACTTTCGGCGGCTTCAATACTGACGAATATG
Organism: Cepaea nemoralis; assembly: GCA_014155875.1. NCBI lineage: Eukaryota > Metazoa > Mollusca > Gastropoda > Stylommatophora > Helicidae > Cepaea > Cepaea nemoralis. The sequence goes on along the minus strand of JACEFZ010022017.1, from coordinate 110,057 downwards.
CACAGGTGTGACATCCACAGGGACCTCATTGACAGTCTGTAAGTATGATACTTTTTTGGCATGTTTTTAATTTAATTTCTAATTTTAATATTTACTAACTAAATTAACCCTACTTAACAATCATCAGCCTGTGCTTGTCAGTTTTGTTAATACTAACCTAACTTTGTTCGCTTTCTATCTCACGATTCTATTTAATTTTTGTTAAATATGTTAAACCTTTGTTAAATATGCTTGGCTGGACAATATATTGAGACAATGTTTAGATACAGATGGATAACAGACACACATTACAGAAATATTTATATTGAGATGCTAAAGAAATGTTGAGTAAATCTAAATTCCAGCTTTTTTTCGCTCATAAAATACTAGAATATATTCATGAAACGTAAATGTTAAAATATTCTATATTTCAGAGTAGCTTAGGTCAAACAACTAAGTGTAGTATTTCCTTTATTAGCACATACTTCATACTAACACGTTTCTACGATAATCGCTTCACAAATGTATATATTAACATGAACTTGCCCACTAACATTACAATTTGTGCATTCCGACATAGCATAGTGATAACTTGAATGGCGTGTATACAGCGAAAATAACAGAAAGAGGCAGTCAATATTCCCAAGTCACGAAATGGAAAGTTACACTACAGAAATTGCACATTATTACAATTGTTACACTAACTCGTGCATTTCTTGGGCTGATGTCAACATAGATGACATATTTTGCTAGAGATCGAAGGCGCGTGCCATGGATGGACGCCTGTTACACTGTTACGATTCTAAGATTCTGAGACCAATACTAAGTCTAACATGGTATGACAGAATCGCCAATGTCAATCGTTGACAGTTGAAATAGATGAGCATCCACACATGATGACAAGCAGCTGAGGATGATGTGGTGTGCAGTGCATGTTTTTAATGCTAGCACATTCCAGCTCCCAGGTAACTCCGACTTTGTATGGACAACAGGATTCAGAACATAATTTCATAGATAGAGGCAATGTTTTGGTAATTCGTCAGCTATTAAACAATGAAATGCAATAAATAGTTCTTTAAATCATCAACATTTTAAAACAAATTGATTTGAATAATTACATAAATTATAGGTATAAATGATCACAGAACTGCAAAGTTAAGATAATTTCTTTTATTAACACTTTCACTTTAGCCACTAAGCTTTATGTTGAACGTTGACTAATCGTTAATACTACAAATGTATGTTTACTGACCAATATTTAACATTTAATTACTAACCAAACCAAACGTGGCAATGACATCTAAAGACAGGCCTGAAAAGTTAGAAAAGCTTCGTGTACTAACACTATAACTTTAGCTACTAATATTTCTTTTACACGTTGACTAATCGTTAATACTAATACTGCATGTTTACTGACCAATCATTAACATTTAATTACTAACCTAACCTAAAATGGCAACGCCATCTAAACCAGTATTGGTTTGACATCTTTTTAATCAGGCCACATGGTATTTGTTGTTACATGTGACGTTCCCAAGCCCGTGAACACTGAGAGGGAAGAGATGTAACTAAGTCTCGAATAATGTATATACGCCTGGCCACCAAATACACATGTTGGCTGTCAGGATAACGATGAAATGAGTATCTAGGAGTAAAGCAAGAAACTTATTGATGCCAATCATGTGCGTTTTGTACTGAGTCAAATAATCTCAGATGAACAGCCGCGACCAATTTTAATATGTTTGTGTCAACTCAGATGACAGTGACAAGAAGATCCGGCATCAGAAATGGTGAAATTAGAAAGCCAGTGAGTATAGAGTCAGAAGATTCGATGGTTCGAAGTCAATGTCGGGAGATGTGGACGCAGATAGCTTTGTGTTGATGTTATTGGTATAAGGCGCTTGCTGTTCAGTAAATAATGGCAAAATGCTGAATGTCAATTTGCCTTAAAAATAAAAAGAAACAAATAGCTCTCTTTACAGATGCAACGGCAGTTGTTTCAATAGTGAAGAGGAGAAACAATGAAGAACTAGCAAACATAATGATAACAATATGTCGTCAATGCAAGACATCCAAAAGGAACGTAATACAGTAGATTCGTTCACCTTTTATCATACATTGAAATAAAGAAGCTAGCAGGTTTACAAAGTAAGGTGGAAGAGCACACGGCCCACCTAAAGGTGATGTATACCTCAAAAGGCCAACGAAAAGAACCAGTAGCTATCTTTAGATTCCGAACTGTAAACTATCGGCTGAGCTAACACACGTGTAATAAGCTAAAGATATGAAATACTGTTGACTGAATCTGTTGAACTGGTAAATTGACAACTAAACATTTGGTGCAGGAGTGTGTAACTTAATCCGAAAAAGATAAAAGATCAGTGTGAAAAATATCAGTTCCCATTTGCAATTTGCAAGCCTAAGAATGCTACCGCTTTTGAAAATCGTCAAGAGCAGACCATAAGTACACTCCCCTGGCAAAATTGTAAAGAAGAAAACATACCGTCGGGTAGATATAACCCCTTACCTTGGATTTAATGTGCCTAGATGAAGTAATTCTTATACAAATGCATGCCGAAGACGACACATTGACCTCTGTCGTGGAGAACAAGGTGTGATGCACTACACTGGAAATAGACGCCAACAAACCTAAGAGCAATTATGCATCACATTATGAAGGTAACTTTTGTTTTACATCCAATTCGATTGCATTTATCACAAACATCATTACCTAATTACATCATAATCGCTTACAATAACGTGAAATATGTGTGATCCTTTTTAGTCTCCGTCAACAAAATTAGTACCTTCAACACAAAATCACGTAATTTTATTGCCTTTGTATTTATACATTTAATGCATCCTGTGCAGGAGGTTGCGATCAACCGAACAGGATGTTCATTTTCTAGGAATGTTTACTTTCTGTAGTCTGCTATTACTTTCTGAACGGGAAATTAAAGTTGAAGACCAACTGACCAATGTAGTTAACAGTCCAAATATCCCGCCACCAGCGCACCGAACTTCAAACGTAAACGTAATACTACCCGCGGCCTCACGGTGTGCCTTTTATACAATATAAATATTAATGACCACTTTCCACACACTGAGGCGTCATGAATATATGGTGCTAGCCCCACATTTCTATAGTCCAACTCTCATCCAGTCAGATCCCCTCTGGCCTCTGGTACTACTGTGAGTATTTCTTGGTATCCAGTTGAGGCTAATTAAAACAAAACATACTATGCCAATATAGGCAACGAAATGTTGAGTGGCGTGACCGGTGACTATGGCCTTGGCGATAGGAATGTGAAAGGTGACGGCTTAATTGCATGGGTGGAAAGATCGTCAAATGATAATAGGTAACACCTGTTTCAATCATAACTCTCGATGACTAAATACATGGACATGCTGATTTTAAAGAGATTCAGAAGCAGTATAGTAAGAGCAAACACTAGTCCAGTGGCAGACGGACATATCGACCAACTGCAGTTATAGCACAGACGAGGTTAAGAATGTAAAATGTAAGGGAAATCCTAAAGAACATCAAATTAGATTTAACATTACTTAAAACAGACAACGAAAATGGAGAAAGGTACACAATTTACCCTATTATACTATTACTCTAAAAAACATATATAAAATTTATTGCATATCCTTTACAGTGGAAATAACACAGGCTATCGATCAACAGCGACCATTTTCAGACGGTTATTTACGAAATGGTATGGGTGCCAGACGTTCAGAAAGCAATTGCAAACAACTGAAAATAAACTTGCCAAGAAAACACAAGCAGTATACAAATGCTATAAAATAGGAGATTACTTGGTTTATGCCATTCCCAGAAGAACTACAATACTGGGACAACATTGAGGCAAGCCCCTGTCATGTCACCTGATTCCAAAATTTAGTTTAAAATCGTAGCGTCTAAATCGGCCACGCATCAGATATTAAGCTGAAAGAACATAATTTGTATACGTTATGTGGTTCCTCCCTGTTACCACAGACACCCAGTAATCGCCCGTTTAACCATTCATACAATTAAAATATGTTTAATAATCAATATGCAATAGCAAGAATTTTATTATATTTTAAATACGTTTCCAGGTAAATGCCACTTAAAATAGAAAGTGCAAATGTTCGGAATACAAATAATCAGATTACATATAATACATTATATTACAGAATCTAACTATTGCGAACGCGTATTATAGTTAAACATTCTGAAAGCAAAAATGTTATGTTTACAATAATCAGCTACTTTACTTCTCTTTGCTAATTGTTCATCTCCATCTATAAATACCAAGTTTCATAACAATTATATGCAATCTTATTTGGCAGCAGACCAAGTTGCGTTGGTTCCCCCTTGGTATTGGTGCCTGTCGTTCAGAAAGGAATGGCAAACTACGGATGGTAAACTTGCCAAGAGATCAATACGGCAGAAATGCTAGTGTTGATTTCGATGTCTTATAAAGGATATGAAATAAAATATGCAATGTTATTCCCCTTGATATTCAAGTTCGATAATAATGTAGTAATTTAATGTTGTCATGTTTTCTTCAATAGCAGTGAACGTTTTAGTAACTGACACAAAAGACATTGGAAAATATATTTTATATAAGATGTTGCTAATAATAAGTATCTTTTGAATAAGACAGTGGTAACAAAATATATTTTATTCAGAAACGATAATTTCCAATATTCAATAACACAAAACCCAGCTGTTGTTACATAGTGAAGCATGTCGGTATATAAACAAATGGCAGGTATTTGTAATCGTTCAGCCTTCTGGGGAAACCCGGTTGGTTACTGGGCAGGATACCCATGGTATGTGGAGACCACGTGACCTCGCCGGTCACATTGTCCTTTTGTGTGGTCAAGGTCCTCGCAGACTCAGACAATGGCCTGTCTGAGTTAGAAAGCTTAGGGTCGCGCGAGGGTCCTCCCTTAACACATACATGGTTCGAGGGTACTTGTCTGGGGAGGAGGGGCAGGGATGGACGCCTGAGCACTATAAGGAAATAAACCGTCCATCTAGAGCTGGGGTGGCCTCTAGTGTTTACACTAGCCCTGGTTCACTGCTGTGATAGCTGTCGCACGCCAACCTGATAAGCATGGCTTACTTAGTAAGCTTTGAGCTCAGAGCGTGGGCGACACTATCCCTTTTGTTAATTTCTTCAACTTAAACTGTAATAATTAGCTTACTTTTTCCTTTTATTCTAGCAATATATATTGTTTTTACTTCGCTTTCCTTTCCTTTTACTATAACGTAGTTAACCATTACATAGTAAGAGTAAACAAAAATTGTAAACATTAATAAATAGTACACATTGCATGGTTGTCCTGTTTCGTTGGTGAAAAAGTGACCACACATTTTTCGATCCTCAAAGATGTACGCCGGCGATTGGGGTGAAGGTTTAATTAACGCGACTTGCATTACTGCATATTGGAAGCAGATTTATTGTTGATTTTTAACTATGACAGGAGCGTTGTCATTCAGAGATCAATGGCAATCTACTAAACATAAACGTACCCTGCAAATAGCTGACACAAATATAGGGTTGATTGCGACGTCGTGTAATAGACGTGTTGCAACTTTTAACTCATAGTCACACCAGGTTCTTTATAACATTAAAACTACCTTAGCGATTGTAAATACTAATTAATTTACGCCTTTCCTGTCGGGGCAGTGGTCCGGTTTCAATCCCCAGGAATAACTTTTTCGACAATACAGCTATTGGGACGACATAGGCTCATAAAAATGGGCAACAGATATGACAAAGAATTGAAATTTAATTATTTGGAAAAGATATAAGCCGAGGAAGGGAACTTTCACTTCATCATTATATTGTAGTCTAAAATATGTGGGCCTGAAACGGAAACGAAACACTCCAGTAAATGATATTTACGTATATGATTGTATATAACAAGAGAAGAACAGTTGTAATATAGTGAATAGGCGCGTGCCTGCTTCCCCGAAGGTCATAGGTTCTTCTCTTTCTGTTGCGTTCATCCGAGGTTTTTTTTCCAGACGTAATTGCGCTGTGTCAAGTTTTGCGTCCTTAGGCCGACACATTCGACTTCTGCGGATGTTCGTTCGAAATAGCATACTGGCATATCTCCAAAACTGACTTTGTTTCCCAGATTGACTCGCCTAAATTCTATAATCTGAAAGGTCATGTGATGCGAAGTCTGCCAGCTTGATATCAGTCATATAACACCTAAAGTGCCGAGTTGTGTATATGTATTTCTAGCACAGTGTGTCCATTTTTTTAAATGTTGTATATCCCTTACTCAAAAGATAATCGATCAAGCACCGGCACGTGCTGGCTTGCAGCCCTATGGACACTCCCTTGATATCAGATAGCAAGCAGGGACGCTTATTTAAAACTCAGCAGATCTGAGTGTTTGGCCATGTAAACAAGATTATCATATGGCAGCACAAAGAAATGGCTGTATCCAACTGACACAACGGAAGTAGAGCAGGAACTTGGAAATCCCGTCCCTTCAATGAATTAATGGAATATCATCATCTTTCACTTTTACAATCAAGCGTCCTGGGGAGGAATAGTTTACGTTCCAGCGCCCAATGGTGGCACTGGATAGTGTCATTCTGTGTGATTATACAGTGTCTTTGTTGTCGTCATCGAATTGCCTCTATGGCGTCTCAGCTACTGTCTGTGATTATGGTAATAATCAGCACCCACGTTTTGCACTCAGCGGTAGATCTAAGGAGAAATGGGTCCTTTATATTACAAGGAGGAAGGTGAGAGGGGATGATGAGTGCAAAGACGAAGCAGTCTATAGATATTGAACATCCTACGCCAATTGTGACAGGGCGAAGTGTGAGAGGAGAGAAGCGTAGAGGCGAAGAGAATAATGTGGTGCGTAATTACCTTATCGTTCTCTGTGGCTAAGGGCTTGCGAACGCGGTTTGTGAGCCCGTATACCCGGGTTCGAAACAGAGCGGTGCTGGCTTTTTTCGAAAAAGGTATAGGAGCCGGTCGTTCAGAAAGCAATGGCAAACTACTGAACGTAAAATTTGTCCAGGAATCACGAACAGTGAAAATGCTGGGGTTGACTGCTACGTCCTGTGAAGGACATGCAACTTAATTTTTTAATCACCTCCAGCTACACCCTAGTTCACTACGAAAGAAACAAAAAGAAAACAAAATAACAACAACAACAACAAAAATCATAGCTATGTTAGGGATTATTAGAGTGTTAATCACAAATATGACGATGAGCAGACAGCAACTGACAGAGTAACAGCATATACTAAACAAATCAACTAAAACTTTTCAAGTTTTTAAAATGTATTGTAAATAATAAGTTGATACAAATATTAAAGAACTAAGTAAAATTAAACACTAAGTAACAATGCATAAATAACAAATTAAGCCTAGGAGATAATTGTCTTTGCGACTTAGCCTTCCTCAATATTTTCTTTCAGATTAATCATGTTGTTCGTTCACTGAATTTTCAGCATGCTTCTATAAAACCAGATTGTCACAGTTTATATGGATTGTTTCGATTGTTTACTAATTATCCAGGATTCACAGTCATATGTTGGAACTAGCTTTAAACATGCAAGAATTATTTTTCCTAACTTCCAATGACAAGGATTTATTGCAAAAAATGTTCTTCATTTGATAGACAGCAGAATTTGCTTGTCCTATTCTGTTCTTTATCTGTGTAATGCACCTTCCAGCTGGTGTTAACAATGTGTTTGTATATTTTACATCTCTGCACTTTCCCCAAATATAACATGACCAACTAGACACACTTAAAATAGAAATTACAACCTGCTTCAGCTGCTTGCGTAGATCATTGAGCATGTAACACAGCTCAGTTTCTGGGTTATGTCCTACAGTCGCGTCAGATGTCCACTGCGCATTTCCTTCTAGGCAAATCTTGAACAGTGTCGGACTAAATTGGCACCATAAATGGCTACATTATCGTTTAACGCAACGGGTGTGCTTCATGTACTTCTTATTCAATATGATTCCTGTTTCGTGTTTCATTTCAGAACCTGCCTGCGAGAATAAGAAAACTCCTGACATGTCGCTAAATGCTATGTTGTCATTGTTACTGCGTTAATCTGTTCTTAAGTACTATATCTAACCAATTCTGATGGACGAGAGCCAATCGCTCTTTCTCGGTCCTCTGGTCTGTCGCTGCCTGTCTGTCTCTCTGTCTATCTGTCTGCTCCCCCTTCAAACATCTGTTCTGCATAAGTCAGATGATAACGGTCAGGTATTATGTCTATAACATAAAGCAAAGTGCTGGACTGGGTATTTCCATAAGAACGTTTTTACTTTAACTTATAGAAGTCGAGCAGCAGAAGAGCGCCTGCTCTTAAACTTCATGTGCGTTAATGGCGACGTAAGGGGGCTCTCTGCCTATACCGGTCAGTTAGACATAGATGGTGAATTCTCCGCGTTAACTTCTGGATACAAATTACAAGTACCTCAGAAGAAACGTATAGGGGTGGGAGGAGGCCAGGCATCGGGGAGGGAAACTGGTAATAGGGAAAACTGACTCACATGAAAAATCCTTCCAGTGTGGACTACGCTCGATTCCAAAGTGAGCGAACGAAAAATGTACGTTACTTTAAAGATTAGTCAAGTCCAATAGGGATTTATACATCGATGGTTTTCCCTTGATTTCCGTCGGTCTGTGTTTGGCGAAAATATATAAGCTACTGTCTAAAAAGACAGACGTAGGAGGAAAGCAGCAAGGAGGGGGCTTTGGTGCCCTGTGTCCACCGATCACCAAGACACAGAGTTTGGAGGTATTTAATAGGATTAACTGTCCCATATTACTAGTCCGCCTCGTCTCAATGACCACCACTTGTTTTGGATAGCGGCTATTAATTCAATATCCACTGCTAACCTGGACCGAACGAACGAACAGACTTTATTTTCAAAGGGTAACAAATTGGGCACGCAGGCCCTTCTTACATTCGGCCATTCCAATCACTCATCTTTCTTTCATCAACAGTGCATAGGAAAAAACATTGTCACATGAATTTTGTAAACATAAACAATGCATATTACTGTTATGAGACACATCCACCACCCACCCACACATCCCCCATTCACTCCAACCCCCCCACCCAACCACACACATAATCCATACACACATACATTCCCCCACCCATCCACCACATCCCTACACCTACACATCTCCCCACCCACACACACCTCTCACCCACCACACATCCCATCCACCCACACCCCAGGCACACATACATTCCCCAACCCACACATCCCCCACCCACACACATCCACCCACCTACACACATCCCCCACCCACTCACATATCCTCTACCCGTCCCATTACCCACCAACAATCACTCACCCACATATCCTCCTCCACCCACACACCTCCAACCACCCAGCCAAACACACAATCCTCGGCCACACATCCCCCACGCACACACACACACATCTCCCCGTCAACTCACATATACCGCACCTACCCACACACAAATTCCGCACCCACCCACATAATCTCCCATCTCCCCCAGCCCACTCACAGATCCCGAGCCCACCCCTACAAACATCCCCACCATCTCCTAACCTACACACACTCACCCACCCACATATCCTCTACCCACCCACACATCCTCTACCCACCCATCCCCCAACCAAACATCCCTTAACCACACACCCTTACTAATATACAATCACCCACCCACACATCCTCTACCCAACCACACATCCTCCACCCACCAATCCCCCAGCCACACATCCGTTAACCACACACCCCTAACCATATACACACATCCCCACCCACGCACAATCTCCCCACCCATACACACATCCCTCACACACATCCCCACCCACCAACACATCCCCCATTCACAAACACACACCTCCCATCCACGCACACACAACCCACACACACATCCCCAACCCATACACTCATCCCCTCACACATCCCTAGACACACGTACTTATCCCTCAACCACTAACACCCACACATCCCTCACCCACTCATCAAAACATACATCTCCTATCTACCCACCCACACTCACACACCTCAACCACCCATCTAAACACACATCCTCCACCCTCACACACATCCTTCACCCACCCGCACACCCAACCACACCCCACCCACCCACACACACACATCCTTTATCCACACCCAGCTCCCCTCCCACACAATACCACACCCACACACATCCCAAAGACACATCCCTCACGCACACACACATCTCCCCACACATCTCCTACCCATCCACACATCCCCCAACTACAATCACCCTCACTACTCACACATACATCCTCCATCCAGCCACACACACCCCAACCCAGCCAGACATATCCCCCACCCACACACACATCCCCAAATCCATCACCCACACCCATCACGCACCCCTCCCCAACCCACACACATCCCCCACACACATTCACCCACACATCTCCCACCCACACACACACTCCCCACACATCCACCCAAACATCCCACACCCATACACATCCCTCACCCACACACACATCCCCAAACCCACAACCACCCCCACCTGCACACATCTCCCACCCACCACATATCCCCACCCACACATATATCCCCCACCCATCCCATAACCCACCATCAATCATCCACCAACATATCCTCCTCCACCCACTCACCCACAACCACCTAGCCAAACACACATCCCCACCCACACACACATCTCCCCGCCAACCCATACATCCCGCACGTACCACACACAAATCCCCCACCCACCCACACAATCCCCACCCAGACCTGAGCCCACCCACACACATCACGAATCCACCACACACACATCCCCCCATCCCCCAACCTACTATTATGATCAAACTCCTACAGTTTACACGCACATACAGTGACGATTGACGTGAGCATTGTCGCAAAATTGTAAAGCAAATGGAGAAAAATTGTACATATACATCTTGTAACTTAAAAATTAGTGATGCAATTCAACTCTCTCTCTCTCTCTCTCTCTCTCTCTCTCTCTCTCTCTCTCTCTCTCTCTCTCTCTCTCTCTCTCTCTCTCTCTCTCTCTCTCTCTCTCACACATTACAGTAATGTTATATTATACATGATAAAATCAAGTGTCATACATACAAAATGATAATGTGAAAGATGAAAATACACAAAAAATATGGAATGGCATGTTACAGGACATGCGTGCACTCAACTCTCTCTCTCTCTCTCTCTCTCTCTCTCTCTCTCTCTCTCTCTCTCTCTCTCTCTCTCTCTCTCTCTCTCTCTCTCTCTCTTTATTACACAGGCACACACACACACACTCACACTCATTAACTCTCTCTCTCTCTCTCTCTCTCTCTCTCTCTCTCTCTCTCTCTCTCTCTCACTCATACACCCTAATTCTCTCACCCACTCTACAGTGATGTACATGTGTTCATGTTATAAATTATAACATCAATTGGCATTCAAAATGGTAATATGAACATGAGAATACATAACATATATGGAATAGCATGTTACATGATATGCGTGCGCTTAAATCTCTCTCTCTCTCTCTCTCTCTCTCTCTCTCTCTCTCTCTCTCTCTCTCTCTCTCTCTCTCTCTCTCTTCTCACCAACACACACCCATAGACACTCACAAACAATGCGCGCACACATACACACATTAACAAATCCATTCTTCCACTGTCTCTCTCTCGTTCGCTCACTCTCCCCCCCCCCTCTCTCTCTCTCTCTCTCTCTCTCTCTCTCTCTCTCTCTCTCTCTCTCTCACTCGCAATCACTATTTCACCCATTAAGTCACTCTCTCCATCTTTCATTTACTCAATATCACACTCTCTTTCACTCTCACTCACACACAGACAAAGACACACCCTCTCGCTATCAAATACACACTCCCTCGCATACACACGAAAGCATATACACATACACACACGAGCATACACACAATACACACACGCAAATACACACATATCCCCACGCACACATACACACATCCACACCCATATACACATACTTACACACACACAAACACACACATACACACACACACACATACACACTCCCTCGCATAAACTGCATGCATGCACACATACACACAAACATGCACATACATACACGAACATATATATATATATATATATATATATATATATATATATATATATATATATATATATATATATATATATATATATATATATATATGCCAGGTGTCGCAGGACAAATAATGTAATAATCGGGAAATAGGATAATACAGCACACATTGAACGCACCAGACTTGACTTGGTGATAGAAAACGTCATAAAGGGATAGACGGCGAAGATGATCGATAAAGGAAGGACGGCACGGAGTTATCTGCATGATACGATCCTTTGAGAAGCGAGCTGAGGAAACGATTCAACATCCGATGGGCGACATCTAAGTGGAAGAGTCACCGAAAAGGTTACACAATAGACAATACCCTAAGTTACTGGCGTGAGTAATTAGTTAGCAATATTTTCTGTGAACTGTGAACACTATGGATACATGTGATGGGACAGGCGACATGGATGACTTTAATTGTAGTTATATTCAGTAGGGTAACATGAGCAGTTATGATGGAATGCGTGATGGTTGCATCATGTTGATGGCCTGCATGTCATAAAATCATGGGATACTGCCCGAAATAAAATATGGACTCAAAATTGAGGCACTATGTCGATGTTATATATCAGCAGTTCGGTTACTGAGTTCAAGTTGTTTGATTCAGAAAACTAAAGCTAGATATAACGAGCTAAAATATTGCCAATGAAGGACAGTTAACTACATAGCAAAGGTGGTTCACTTCTTGGCAGATATGGGTGCACGTCTCGGTGGATAATTAACCCAGGACATAAGTGACGATAGTAACAGTGTGTAAACATCAGCTCTTCTAAAGGAAAGCCTGCTCAGATCGCATTACATTTAGATTTCATGGTGAAAGGAGGTATGGCAGTGTTGCCGGATTATTAGAAGATTAGCTGTGCCGTTGGAGGAAGAGGTTAGCCGTTCCTACGAACAGAACAAGGATGTAACGACAATACACTTTTGATATCAATACGTACATCTGTTTCGGGATCTTTTACACAAACCCATCAGGACCATAGAAGTATTTTCTACGAATCAACCAGATGTCTTGTTTGTTTGTACATCATTCAAGTTCAGTAAGCATGCACTGACAGGATTTTTTCTAACATGTCTGAATCCAACATCCATCGCTATCATGTGACAGTTTCAACTGCAAACTATAGCAAATGTATCCAGGGAACCCGTGATATTGTGTGGTGATTTGACGAAGGCTAATCGCACGGTGTATAGACATTTTTCATTACAGAAAGCAGGTTGCAGCAGTGATCGGTGGTTTCCTGTATCCAAGAACTGACGTCCGCAGACGAGTGAGTCAGACAACAGCCAAGACCCGAAGAGGCGTATCATCTGGTCGGAAGAACGACATCAAGGTGACAGAGGACAGTAGCTGAAGGAGCAAGTACTAGCATCTGGAGGATCACTACGAACAAGGCCACGATCAGCTACATAAGGTGGTAATCCTTTTAGAGTGTCGATGTAACTGATCTGTATCACGCATATTTATTATATTATTGTATATATATTGATAATAATATTGTTGCAATCTGTAGCACAGCCGATATAGTTAGTGTACATTAAATATGTCTTCATTAGATGAGTTTATTGCCTTAGGAGAAAAGTGCGGCTTAACTGGACCCGAACTAATAGCGTGGGCTGAGGCCAAGTTGTCCGATTTTCAAATACAGAAGAGGGATGAGAGAGCAGCAGCTAGGGAGGCTAGAGAAGCACAAGAAGCAGCGGCTAAAGAAGCCAGAATTGCACAAGAAGCAACAGCCAAGGAAGCCAGAGAATTGGAAAAAGAAAGGATGTTCACACTAGAAAAACAGAGGGAGAGAGAAATATAATTGGAAAAACAAAAAATAGAGAAAGAAATGGAATTACAGAAACAAAAGATGGAGAGAGAAATAGAACTGGAAAAACAAAAATTAGCTCTCCAGGAGAAAACATTTGAGTTTGAGCGGGACAAGTTAGCGGCCGAGCAAATATTAAAAGACAAAGAGGTTGAGGGAAATATTAAGGTAAAGATGTTGGAGATGGAGAAAGAGGCAGAAATATCCAAGAATAAGTTGGCATGCAAAGCGCTGGATCTCGCCAAAAGATATCAAGGGATTATTAGAAATTGTTCACAAGGAGATTCGATTTCTGCATGGCTGACTAATTGTGAAGTCCTCTTGTCTCATTACGAGGTACCGTCTATCCAGTGGGGAGTATTACTTCATAGGCACTTGTCAGAGGAGCCTTTAAAGGTAATCGAGCTCATACCTGAACAACGACGCACAGATTACCAATACATGAAACAAAGATTATTAGCACATTTCTCATTGGACACTGCAGGTCTGCGTACAGCATACAAGACACTTGGACCTAAATCAAATCAAACTTTTCTAGATTTCGTTTCTGAAACGACATTACTGTTTGACAGGTGGCTGAAATCGGCTGAGGTAGGTAGGGATTTTGACAAAATTAGAGACCTGATGCTCAGGGATAAACTGATCTCCGCAGTACCACAAACAATGTCAACATTCCTTATAGAACAGAGGTGTGATTCAGTGGCAGAACTGTGAAGCAAAGGGGGAGTCATTTTTCAACGCCCATAAAGACATTTTTGCAGAGAGTACTCAATCAGAACTTGTCATTGGAGCATCCGCCAGAGTGTCTAGTCACAGATATGACAATTCGCATAACAAATTTCAACGTCAGGACAAATACAGACAGAACAAACAATGGTCTAATACAAAAAAGGGTTTGACAGTCCAGTGTAGGTTTTGTCGACGCATACACGGAACATCAGAAATGTGTGATTCCAACCCGGATTATGAATCGTATATAAAAGAGCTAGCTACGAAACATAACCATAAATATACAGACTACAAAAACAACTTAAAATGTTTCGCGTGCAATAGTTTTGGTCACGTGGTCAAGTCATGTAGATTGCGACAGATGACTAAAAATGCATGTTTAGCCTATGTTATTTCAAGTAGCGACGACGAGGAACAGCAATACGAGAGCGCGTCTGGCAAGTATGCACGACCGGAGAACAATCCAAACAGAGCATATGTACAAGAAGCAAACTCCGCTTATATAAACGGTGGAAGACTCAACGTTGAACGTGCAATTGTCAATGGATTAGCAGTCAGAATGGTGAGGGACACAGGGACCTCGATTATTGGACTAGACAGAAAACTAGTCAAAGAGAAGGATTACACCAATGAGAAAGTTATATGTAGAACATTTGGTGGATCGCTAGAACAATTTGATGTGGCATGGACAGACATCAATTGCCCATACTATCAAGGACGTGTAACAGCGGAAGTACTACCACAACCAACAACGGAATTAATTGTGGGAAACATTCCTGGAGTAAAAGAGTGTACCGCCCAAGAGGTAGAACAATGGGAAAAGGATAATATGAAAATACATGAAGGAAATTACACAGAATTAATTTTCCCGACAGAAGACAAAAAGATACCTGTCGCAGGCGATGATTCAGAAATAGAACCCAACATGTATGAAATACAAGAAAACTACACGGGAAATCAAAAGCAAGCCAGTCAAGCAATGGACACTGAATTGACATATAGTAGTAAAGACAGTACACAAAAGACATCCCATAACAATTTACATGAGTTAACACAGTCAGAAATTACTTGGGATTCATTACCAATAAGATCGAACCTAACTCAAGCAGAACTTGAGAAAGTTACATTTGGTATTGAAAATTTTAGACGTATTAGTCCTTCATTTAGTGACAGCACAGCAATGATTAAACAATTCTTTGCGCCATACTTAGGATAAGAGTAACGTAGATCACATACACGGATGTGCAGCTAGAGGATATGAGTCGAGCTCAGATGATGAGGAGTCATACAGAAAGAACAACAGGCAACAGCGTCGGTTGAAAAAGACAGCCAAACCACGACAAACAGATATGGCAGACTATACGAAAGCAAACTGGCATGAAGAAACTCCACCAAAGATGTCACAAACCCATTATACCAACACAGACACTTTACTAACAGAATGGAAACAACAAAGTGTTCCCGAAACTCAAATTGACAAAAGAATACGGGATGTGAAAATAAGGAATTGGAATCGGTATTGGAAATATCTAGGTTTGTCCGATGAAGAACGGAAGGAAAGAACACGTCAAATAGATGATTATAAATCAGTAACAACATATGTCACACAGGAAGATGAGAATCACTGCCCAGTTCTACACATTAAAGAAACATAGATTAAATAGATTAAAACAAGTCAAGACAGATTCATCCATTAGATTCACATGCAGTACACACAGCGACAGATGAGCATTGTATTTCTGAACACTGAATTATGTCTTTATAAATCTGTCGAAATTCTTCTGTCTATAAATTTCACTTATATTCTAATTAAACGACACAATACATATACAGCTAGTTACATATACAATTTAGGAAGTACAATTCTGTACAATCAAGTAATACATCAAACACATGTAATATATCTGTCAACCACATACATCACAGTACGTCAATAATATATACATACAATACAACAATTCACATGGTTGATCAGCTTGTACACATCATCCACAATATAGCAACTCATAAAGGGTGTTTG
The DNA here is from genome assembly GCA_014155875.1 of Cepaea nemoralis. Lineage (NCBI taxonomy): Eukaryota > Metazoa > Mollusca > Gastropoda > Stylommatophora > Helicidae > Cepaea > Cepaea nemoralis. The sequence goes on along the minus strand of JACEFZ010022017.1, from coordinate 93,410 downwards.
AACAAATTTGATACTCTGAACAAACATTTCAGACTATCGGAAAACAGCTGATAGTAATTGATATTAGCAATTGTTATTAATTATGTTATAACTATGTCGATATTGATTGGTTCAGATGCATACATATTTGGGTTATTATTGTTACAGACATATTGAGAATACGGCAATATCAGTGCGGAAGGATGACTATTAGTACATGTCATTGGTGGTTAAATGAGATCTGGACCAGACGAAATGTAATCCAACATTGCAAGTTATCTGCGAGCGAAATCGTCGTATTCCAGATAAGTTAGATTAATTATTAAGATATATTAATATTTTATTGCTGTTGAAAATGAAATTCATGAAAATTGAAAAAAAATAAATTCAGGAATATGAAAAAAAGATGAATTCCTGAAAAAAAATATTCAGGAATATGAAAAAAAAGATGAATTCCTGAAAGAAAAAAAAATTCAGGAGAATGAAAAAATAATTGAAGTATTGAAAAAAAAAAAAAAAAAAAAACATGACAAAACAATAGAAAAGAACAAGATTTGTCATTATTTAGTTTAATGCATTTTTCAGTATTACATGATGTATTATTGTTGTTCTGTCATGACAATACATATATATTCTGTACTCTTTGACACACATTCCACAGGTTCAGTAAGGCATAGGTAGGACACATGATAAAAAGGGTACTACTAATTTCATTATAAGAAAATTGATTGGTTTCAAATGTTCATTGGGTTCATTACAATTGTATTATTGCATGGGTTATTATGCATAACTTTAAGATGCATTTATTTCATGAACAGGATGAATGGGAATGAAAGGAAGATTAGCTATCTAGGTAATTAACTTAGTATTGCTAGTATTATGAGATAGAGTAGGATTAAATATTGCAGGTAAATATTAGGCAGCCATACTCATGAGCCACAAAGTAACAACATGAGAAACTAGCCGACAAGAAATATACATATATGAAAACCCCACATGAAGCGTTACACGAAACAGTCGAAGTCGAAGCACATGAAAGTTATGTCAACTGTAGTCAGGTCATACGCACATTGGATTATGGGAAGGTCGACTATGATTATGCACATGGAAGGCAAGAGCGATTCACTTAACAATGATGTCAGTGTAAGCTGGATGTGTTGAACACACACATTTAAGGAGCCACTAGGGATGTCCGGGGAGACATTGGGACTTAGTGATGCTGGACTTCAATTCTCTGATATAAAAAGGAGTTTGGGAGCCACAGATTGTCTACGGGGATAGATGTGATATGTGTCCGATTTATAAATTTTATTTGGTGATGTCGTTCATAGCACTTCAACTATTCACAATGGAATAGGTTATAAGGATAAGGGATACGCTTATGTAGAGACACGGACAGTTATGTGCGACCTTTAGTAGACAATGTAGACGGAGATGTGCGACCATGGACCAATATGACAGGTATGTTCGACTATTGCGACTCATGTCACAGACTGGAAGACTGAGTTTGTGGGTAAAATGTTTGCAACATTTTAAATTGACGGGGGGGGGGGGGGGGCATATGTGCCAGGTGTCGCAGGACAAATAATGTAATAATCGGGAAATAGGATAATACAGCACACATTGAACGCACCAGACTTGACTTGGTGATAGAAAACGTCATAAAGGGATAGACGGCGAAGATGATCGATAAAGGAAGGACGGCACGGAGTTATCTGCATGATACGACCTTTGAGAAGCGAGCTGAGGAAACGATTCAACATCCGATGGGCGACATCTAAGTGGAAGAGTCACCGAAAAGGTTACACAATAGACAATACCCTAAGTTACTGGCGTGAGTAATTAGTTAGCAATATTTTCTGTGAACCGTTAACACTATGGATACATGTGATGGGACAGGCGACATGGATGACTTTAATTGTAGTTATATTCAGTAGGGTAACATGAGCAGTTATGATGGAATGCGTGATGGTTGCATCATGTTGATGGCTTGCATGTCATAAAATCATGGGATACTGCCCGAAATAAAATATGGACTCAAAATTGAGGCACTATGTCGATGTTATATATCAGCAGTTCGGTTACTGAGTTCAAGTTGTTTGATTCAGAAAACTAAAGCTAGATATAACGAGCTAAAATATTGCCAATGAAGGACAGTTAACTACATAGCAAAGGTGGTTCACTTCTTGGCAGATATGGGTGCACGTTTCGGTGGATAATTAACCCAGGACATAAGTGACGATAGTAACAGTGTGTAAACATCAGCTCTTCTAAAGGAGAGCCTGCTCAGATCGCATTACATTTAGATATCATGGTGAAAGGAGGTATGGCAGTGTTGCCGGATTATTAGAAGATTAGCTGTGCCGTTGGAGGAAGAGGTTAGCCGTTCCTACGAACAGATCAAGGATGTAACGACAATACACTTTTGATATCAATACGTACATCTGTTTCGAGACCTTTTACACAAACCCATCAGGACCATAGAAGTATTTTCTACGAATCAACCAGATGTCTTGTTTGTTTGTACATCATTCAAGTTCAGTAAGCATGCACTGACAGGATTTTTTCTAACATGTATGAATCCAACATCCATCGCTATCATGTGACAGTTTCAACTGCAAACTATAACAACTGTATCCAGAGAACCCGTGATATTGTGTGGTGATTTGACGAAGGCTAATCGCACGGTGTATAGACATTTTTCATTACAGAAAGCAGGTTGCAGCAGTGATCTGTGGTTTCCTGTATCCAAGAACTGACGTCCGCAGACGAGTGAGTCGGACAACAGCCAAGACCCGAAGTGGCGTATCATCTGGTCGGAAGAACGACATCAAGGTGACAGAGGACAGTAGCAGAAGGAGCAAGTACTAGCATCTGGAGGTCACTACGAACAAGGACAGGAGCAGATACATAAGGTGCTAATCCTTTTAGATTGTCGGTGCAACTTGATCTGTATCACGCATATTTATTATATTATTGTATATATATATATATATATATATATATATATATATATATATATATATATATATATATATATATATATATATATATTTATTTATATATATATATATATATATATATATATATATATATATATATATATATATATATATATATATATATATATATTGATAATAATATTGTTGTAATTTATTACACAACGATTTAATTTACTGTACATTAAGTATGTCCACATTAAGTGAGGTTATTGCCTTAGGGGAAAAGTGCGGCTTAACTGGACCCGAACTAATAGCTTGGGCTGAGGCCAACTTGTCCGATATTCAAATACAAAAGAGGGATGAGAGAGCAGCAGCTAGGGAGGCCAGATAAATACAAGAAGCAGCAGCTAAAGAAGCCAGAATTGCACAAGAAGCAGCAGCAGCAGCTAAAGAAGCCAGAATTGCACAGGAAGCAGCAGCCAAGAAAGCTAAAGAAGCCAGAGAATTGGAAAAAGAAAGAATTGAATTGGAGAAACAAAAAATAGAAAAAGATTTAGAATTACAGAAACAAAAGATGGAGAGAGAAATAGAACTGGAAAAACAAAAATTAACTCTCCATGAGAAAACACTTGACTTTGAGCGGGACAAGTTAGCGGCCGAGCAAATATTAAAAGACAAGGAGGTTGAGGGAAATATTAAGGTAAAGATGTTGGAGATGGAGAAAGAGGCAGAAATATCCAAGAATAAGTTGGCATGCAAAGCACTGGATCCCGCCAAATGATATCAAGAGATTATTAGAAATATTTCCCAAGGGGACTCGATTTCTGCATGGCTGACTAATTGTGAAGTCCTCTTGACTCATTACGAGGTACCGTCTGACCAGTGGGGAGTATTACTTCATACCTCATAGTCAGAGGAACCGTTAAAGGTAATCGAAATCATACCTGAAAAACGACGTACAGATTACCAATACATGAAATAAAGACTATTGACACATTTCTCATTGGACACGGCAGGTCTGCGTACAGCATACAAGACACTCGGACCTAAATCAAATCAAACTTTTCTAGATTTCGTTTCTGGAACGACATTACTATTTGAGAGGTGGCTGAAATCGGCTGAGGTAGGTAGGGATTTTGACAAAATTAGAGACCTGATGCTCAGGGATAAACTGATCTCCGCAGTACCACAAACAATGTCAACATTCCTTATAGAACAGAGGTGTAATTCAGTGGCAGAACTGTGAGCAAAGGGGGAGTCATTTTTCAACGCCCACAAAGACATTTTTGCAGAGAGTACTCAATCAGAACTTGTCATTGGAGCATCCGCCAGAGTGTCTACTCACAGATATGACAATTCGCATAACAAATTTCAACGTCAGGACAAATACAGACAGAACAAACAATGGTCTAACACAAAAAAGGGTTTGACAGTCCAGTGTAGGTTTTGTCGACGCATACACGGAACATCAGAAATGTGTGATTCCAACCCGGATTATGAATCGTATATAAAAGAGCTAGCTACGAAACGTAACCATAAATATACAGACTACAAAAACAACTTAAAATGTTTCGCGTGCAATAGTTTTGGTCACGTTGTCAAGGCATGTAGATTGCGACAGATGACTAAAAATGCATGTTTAGCCTATGTTATGTCAAGTAGCGACGACGGGGAACAGCAATACGAGAGCGCGTCTGGCAAGTATGCACGACCGGAGAACAATCCAAACAGAGCATATGTACAAGAAGCAAACTCCGCTTATATAAACGGTGGAAGGCTTAACGTTGAACGTGCAATTGTCAATGGATTAGCAGTCAGAATGGTGAGGGACAAAGGGACCTCGATTATTGGACTAGACAGAAAACTAGTCAAAGAGGAGGATTACACCAATGAGAAAGTTATATGTAGAACATTTGGTGGATCGCTAGAACAATTTGATGTGGCATGGACAGACATCAATTGCCCATACTATCAAGGACGTGTAACAGCGGCAGTACTACCACAACCAACGACGGAATTAATTGTGGGAAACATTCCTGGAGTAAAAGCGTGTACCGCCCAAGAGGTAGAACAATGGGAAAAGGATAATATGAAAATACATGAAGGATATAACACAGAATTAATTTTCCCGACAGAAGACAAAAAGATACCTGTCGCAAGTGATGATTCAGAAATAGAACCCAACATGTATGAAATAAAAGAAAACTACACGGGAAACCAAAAGCAAACCAGTCAAGCAATGGACACTGAATTGACATATAGTAGTAAAGACAGTACACAAACGACATCCCATAACAATTTACAAGAGTTAACGCAGTCAGAAATTACTTGGGATTCATTACCAATAAGATCGAATCTAACTCAAGCAGAACTTGATAAAGTTACATTTGGTATTGAACATTTTAGACGTATTAGTCCTTCATTTAGTGACAGCACAGCAATGATTAAACAATTCTTTTCGCCATACTTAGGTAAAAGTAACGTAGATCACATACACGGATGTGCAGCTAAAAGATATGAGTCGAGCTCAGATGATGAGGAGTCATACAGAAAGAACAACCGACAACAGCATCGGTTGAAAAAGACAGCCAAACCACGACACACAAATTTGGCAGACTATACAAAAGCAAACTGGCATGAAGAAACTCCGCCAAAGATGTCACAAACCCATTATACCAACACAGACACATTACTAACAGAATGGAAACAACAAAATGTTCCCGAAACTCAAATTGACAAAAGAATACGGGATGTGAAAATAAGGAATTGGAATCGGTATTGGAAATATCTAGGTTTGTCCGATGAAGAACGGAAGGAAAGAACACGTCAAATAGATGACTATAAATCAATAACAACATATGTCACACAGGAAGATGCGAATCACTGCCCAGTTCTACACATTAAAGAAACATAGATTAAATAGATTAAAACAAGTCAAGACAGATTTATCCATTAGATTCACATGCAGTACACACAGCGACAGATGAGCATTGTATTTCTGAACACTGAATTCTGTCTTTATAAATCTGTCGAAATTCTTCTGTCTATAAATTTCACTTATATTCTAATTAAACGACACAATACATATACAGCTAGTTACATATACAATTTTGGAAGTACAATTCTGTACAATCAAGTAATACATCAAACACATGTAATATATCTGTCAACCACATACATCACAGTACGTCAATAATATATACATACAATCAAGTAATACATCAAACACATGTAACATATCTGTCAACCACATACATCACAGTACGTCAATAATATATACATACAATACAACAATTCACATGGTTGATCAGCTTGTACACATCATCCACAATATAGCAACTCATAAAGGGTGTTTGAACAAATTTGATACTCTGAACAAACATTTCAGACTATCGGAAAACAGCTGATAGTAATTGATATTAGCAATTGTTATTAATTATGTTATAACTATGTCAATATTGATTGGTTCAGATACATACATATCTGGGTTATTATTGTTACAGACATATTGAGAATACGGCAATATCAGTGCGGAAGGATGACTATTAGTACATGTCATTGGTGGTTAAATGAGATCTGGACCAGACGAAATGTAATCCAACATTGCAAGTTATCTGCGAGCGAAATCGTCGTATTCCAGATAAGTTAGATTAATTATTAAGATATATTAATATTTTATTGCTGTTGAAAATGAAATTCATGAAAATTGAAAAAAATAAATTCAGGAATATGAAAAAAAGATGAATTCCTGGGGAAAAAAAAAGAAAATTCAGGAAAATGAAAAAATAATTGAATTATTGAAAAAAAAAAAAAAAAGAAGACATGACAAAACAATAGAAAAGAACAAGATGTGTCATTATTTAGTTTAATGCATTTTTCAGTATTACATGATGTATTATTGTTGTTCTGTCATGACAATACATATATATTCTGTACTCTTTGACACACATTCCACAGGTTCAGTAAGGCATAGGTAGGACACATGGTAAAAAGGGTACTACTAATTTCATTATAAGAAAATTGATTGGTTTCAAATGTTCATTGGGTTCATTACAATTGTATTATTGCATGGGTTATTATGCATAACTTTAAGATGCATTTATTTCATGAACAGGATGAATGGGAATGAAAGGAAGATTAGCTATCTAGGTAATTAACTTAATATTATTGTTATTATGAGATAGAGTAGGATTAAATATTGCAGGTAAATATTAGGCAGCCATACTCATGAGCCACAAAGTAACAACATGAGAAAGTACCGACAAGAAATATACATATATGAAAACCCCACATGAAGCGTTACACGAAACAGTCGAAGTCGAAGCACAGAAATTATGTCAATTGTAGTCAGGTCATACGCACATTGTATTATGGGAAGGTCGACTATGATTATGCACATGGAAGGCAAGAGCGATTCACTTAACAATGATGTCAGTGGAAGCTGGATGTGATGAACACACACATTTAAGGAGCCACTAGGGATGTCCGGGGAGACATTGGGACTTAGTGATGCTGGACTTCAATTCTCTGATATAAAAAGGAGTTTGGGAGCCACAGATTGTCTACGGGGATAGATGTGAGATGTGTCCGATTTATAAATGTTTTTGGGTGATGTCGTTCATAGCACTTCAACTATTCACAATGGAATAGGTTATAAGGATAAGGGATACGCTTATGTAGAGACACGGACAGTTATGTGCGACCTTTAGTAGACAATGTAGACGGAGATGTGCGACCATGGACCAATATGACAGGTATTTTCGACTATTGCGACTCATGTCACAGACTAGAAGACTGAGTTTGTAGGTAAAATGTTTGCAACATTTTAAATTGACGGGGGGGGGGGGGGCATATGTGCCAGGTGTCGCAGGACAAATAATGTAATAATCGGGAAATAGGATAATACAGCACAAATTGAACGCACCAGACTTGACTTGGTGATAGAAAACGTCATAAAGGGATAGACGGCGAAGATGATCGATAAAGGACGGACGGCACGGAGTTATCTGCATGATACGACCTTTGAGAAGCGAGCTGAGGAAAGGATTCAACATCCGATGGGTGACATCTAAGTGGAAGAGTCACCGAAAAGGTTACACAATAGACAATACCCTAAGTTACTGGCGTGAGTAATTAGTTAGCAATATTTTCTGTGAACTGTGAACACTATGGTTACATGTGATGGGACAGGCGACATGGATGACTTTAATTGTAGTTATATTCAGTAGGGTAACATGAGCAGTTATGATGGAATGCGTGATGGTTGCATCATGTTGATGGCTTGCATGTCATAAAATCATGGGATACTGCCCGAAATAAAATATGGACTCAAAATTGAGGCACTATGTCGATGTTATATATCAGCAGTTCGGTTACTGAGTTCAAGTTGTTTGATTCAGAAAACTAAAGCTAGATATAACGAGCTAATATATTGCCAATGAAGGACAGTTAACTACATAGCAAAGGTGGTTCACTTCTTGGCAGATATGGGTGCACGTCTCGGTGGATAATTAACCCAGGACATAAGTGACGATAGTAACAGTGTGTAAACATCAGCTCTTCTAAAGGAGAGCCTGCTCAGATCGCATTACATTTAGATATCATGGTGAAAGGAGGTATGGCAGTGTTGCCGGATTATTAGAAGATTAGCTGTGCCGTTGGAGGAAGAGGTTAGCCGTTCCTACGAACAGAACAAGGATGTAACGACAATACACTTTTGATATCAATACGTACATCTGTTTCGAGACCTTTTACACAAACCCATCAGGACCATAGAAGTATTTTCTACGAATCAACCAGATGTCTTGTTTGTTTGTACATCATTCAAGTTCAGTAAGCATGCACTGACAGGATTTTTTCTAACATGTATGAATCCAACATCCATCGCTATCATGTGACAGTTTCAACTGCAAATTATAACAACTGTATCCAGAGAACCCGTGATATTGTGTGGTGATTTGACGAAGGCTAATCGCACGGTGTATAGACATTTTTCATTACAGACAACAGGTTGCAGCAGTGATCGGTGGTTTCCTGTATCCAAGAACTGACGTCCGCAGACGAGTGAGTCGGACAACAGCCAAGACCCGAAGAGGCGTATCATCTGGTCGGAAGAACGACATCAAGGTGACAGAGGACAGTAGCAGAAGGAGCAAGTACTAGCATCTGGAGGTCACTACGAACAAGGACAGGAGCAGATACATAAGGTGCTAATCCTTTTAGATTGTCGATGTAACTTGATCTGTATCACGCATATTTATTATATTATTGTATATATATATATATATATATATATATATATATATATATATATATATATATATATATATATATATATATATATATATATATATATATATATATATATATATATATATATATATATATATATATATTGATAATAATATTGTTGTAATTTATTACACAACGATTTAATTTACTATACATTAAGTATGTCCACATTAATTGAGTTTATTGCCTTAGGGGAAAAGTGCGGCTAACTAGACCCGAACTAATAGCTTGGGCTGAGGCCAACTTGTCCGATATTCAAATACAAAAGAGGGATGAGAGAGCAGCAGCTAGGGAGGCCAGAGAAATACAAGAAGCATCAGCTAAAGAAGCCAGAATTGCACAAGAAGCAGCAGCAGCTAATGAAGCCAGAATTGCACAGGAAGCAGCAGCCAAGAAAGTTAAAGAAGCCAGAGAATTGGAAAAAGAAAGAATTGAATTGGAGAAACAAAAAATAGAAAAAGATTTAGAATTACAGAAACAAAAGATGGAGAGAGAAATAGAACTGGAAAAACAAAAATTAACTCTCCAGGAGAAAACACTTGACTTTGAGCGGGACAAGTTAGCGGCCGAGCAAATATTAAAAGACAAGGAGGTTGAGGGAAATATTAAGGTAAAGATGTTGGAGATGGAGAAAGAGGCAGAAATATCCAAGAATAAGTTGGCATGCAAAGCACTGGATCCCGCCAAAAGATATCAAGGGATTATTAGAAATATTTCCCAAGGGGACTCGATTTCTGCATGGCTGACTAATTGTGAAGTCCTCTTGACTCATTACGAGGTACCGTCTGACCAGTGGGGAGTATTACTTCATAGGCACATGTCAGAGGAGCCGGTAAAGGTAATCGAACTCATACCTGAACAACGACGTACAGATTACCAATACATGAAACAAAGACTATTGGCACATTTCTCATTGGACACGGCAGGTCTGCGTACAGCATACAAGACACTCGGACCTAAATCAAATCAAACTTTTCTAGATTTCGTTTCTGAAACGACATTACTATTTGACAGGTGGCTGAAATCGGCTGAGGTAGGTAGGGATTTTGACAAAATTAGAGACCTGATGCTCAGGGATAAACTGATCTCCGCAGTACCACAAACAATGTCAACATTCCTTACAGAACAGAGGTGAAATTCAGTGGCAGAACTGTGAGCAAAGGGGGAGTCATTTTCAACGCCCACACAGACATTTTTGCAGAGAGTACTCAATCAGAACTTGTCATTGGAGCATCCGCCAGAGTTTCTAGTCACAGATATGACAATTCGCATAACAAATTTCAACGTCAGGACAAATACAGACAGAACAAACAATGGTCTAACACAAAAAAGGGTTTGACAGTCCAGTGTAGGTTTTGTCGACGCATACACGGAACATCAGAAATGTGTGATTCCAACCCGGATTATGAATCGTATATAAAAGAGCTAGCTACGAAACGTAACCATAAATATACAGACTACAAAAACAGCTTAAAATGTTTCGCGTGCAATGGTTTTGGTCACGTTGTCAAGGCATGTAGATTGCGACAGATGACTAAAAATGCATGTTTAGCCTATGTTATTTCAAGTAGCGACGTCGTGGAACAGCAATACGAGAGCGCGTCTGGCAAGTATGCACGACCGGAGAACAATCCAAACAGAGCATATGTACAAGAAGCAAACTCCGCTTATATAAACGGTGGAAGACTCAACGTTGAACGTGCAATTGTCAATGGATTAGCAGTCAGAATTGTGAGGGACACAGGGACCTCGATTATTGGACTAGACAGAAAACTAGTCAAAGAGAAGGATTACACCAATGAAAAAGTTATATGTAGAACATTTGGTGGACCGCTAGAACAATTTGATGTGGCATGGACAGACATCAATTGCCTATACTATCAAGGACGTGTAACAGCGGCAGTACTACCACAACCAACGACGGAATTAATTGTGGGAAACATTCCTGGAGTAAAAGAGTGTACCGCCCAAGAGGTAGAACAATGGGAAAAGGATAATATGAAAATACATGAAGGAAATTACACAGAATTAATTTTCCCGACAGAAGACAAAAAGATACCTGTCGCAAGTGATGATTCAGAAATAGAACCCAACATGTATGAAATAAAAGAAAACTACACGGGAAACCAAAAGCAAACCAGTCAAGCAATGGACACTGAATTGACATATAGTAGTAAAGACAGTACACAAACGACATCCCATAACAATTTACAAGAGTTAACACAGTCAAAAATTACTTGGGATTCATTACCAATAAGATCGAATCTAACTCAAGCAGAACTTGATAAAGTTACATTTGGTATTGAACATTTTAGACGTATTAGTCCTTCATTTAGTGACAGCACAGCAATGATTAAACAATTCTTTGCGCCATACTTAGGTAAAAGTAACGTAGATCACATACACGGATGTGCAGCTAAAAGATATGAGTCGAGCTCAGATGATGAGGAGTCATACAGAAAGAACAACCGACAACAGCGTCGGTTGAAAAAGACAGCCAAACCACGACACACAGATATGGCAGACTATACAAAAGCAAACTGGCATGAAGAAACTCCGCCAAAGATGTCACAAACCCATTATACCAACACAGACACTTTACTAACAGAATGGAAACAACAAAATGTTCCCGAAACTCAAATTGACAAAAGAATACGGGATGTGAAAATAAGGAATTGGAATCGGTATTGGAAATTGTGTAAATGTATGGTTTCCAAGATGGCGGTGTAAACCGCGTCGCTCGATTCGGAGATTAATTATGTGTTCTGTGCGTGTTTCTTAACATCAATTTGTTCAAATAAGGATGAACCTACGACAGGTCCAGCAAACCGGTAGGGAATTTATTTGTTCAAGAACTATTGCTCGAGAATTATGGAGGAAATTGAGAGAAAAACGCAGCTCTATCAGCGTTCACGCCGGAGACTACACACCGAAGCGACACAACAAGCGACTAACGACAACTGCTAAATTTCGACACACTTCAAATAGAAAAGAGATTTTTGCAACTTGGAATGTTACAGGTCTAGGATATAAGGAACCAGCTCTCGTAGAGTTTATGAAACAATCAAATATTCAATTATTAGGACTCGCAGACACTAGGAAAAAGGGGCAGAACACGAAACAAACACATGAAGGTTACGTCCTTATATGGAGTGGCGTCGACCAGCGAGCTACAGCTAAACATGGAGTGGGTTTTTTGTTGCATCCAGACAAAGCGAAAGCAATTATCAACACTAAATTTATATCAGAAAGGATAATACTAGTACAGATCAAAGAAGGAAATAGAACAACAACTTTTATACAAACATACGCCCCATGTAATGACACTTACAGCGACGAAGACAAAGACGAATATTTTGATAAACTTGCAGACACGTTAAATAATGTCAAGGAGACAGATGAACTAGTTGTGATGGGTGATTTTAACGGACGAATAGGCACACGAAGAACACCGTGGGAGGATTGCATGGGGCCATTCAGCGACACAGAGACTGATTGTAACAGCAATGGTCAACATCTACTCAACATATGTTCGGAACATGGACTAATAATAACAAATAGTTTTTTTCAACATCGTCGTAGCCACACCAAAACCTGGTATAAATGGAATGACATAAACCAAGCATCCCAAATTGACTTTATTCTAATTAGGAAATCAGACAGAAGGCTACTATTAGATTCAAGAGCACTCCCAAATACAGATGTTGATACTGATCACAAGCCAGTCATAATAAAGAAGATTTCACCACACAGGAAAATAAGAAACAAAAAGGTAACAACACATGTCATCAATTATAGGAGGCTGCAGGAAAATATGGTTAAAGACGAATTCAATCAAGAAATCCAAAACCTACATAAGAACATCCCTGATGACCACTCAAGCGTAGATAAGGAATGGACATGTTTCAAGGCTGCCATGCTCGACACACTGAAAAATAAATGTGGAACAAAGAAAGTAGGGCAGGACAAAAGATTAAGAACAGCCTGGTGGAACAACGAAGTTAAAGATAGCATATTCAAAAAGAAGGTAGCATTCAAAAAGTGGATCACAACTAAATCTGAACAGGACTATATTACTTATAGAATAGCACGACGTAATGCCAAACGAACAATTAGAGCATCTAAAGATGAATCCTGGAGAATATACGGTGAACAGATGGCGACCCTTAGCAAAGACTGCCCAAGAGAATTTTATAAACGTGTCACCACAATGAGAAACAGAGATGCATGTTACAACCCAACCACCATCATAAACAGCAAAAGAGGTATACCGATATTTAATCCACAACAAAGACTAGCAAGGTGGGCAGAATACTTTCAAGAACTACTTAACCCCACAGATAACATAGGAAACCTCACTTTTGTGCCTAAACGCCAGGGACAGCAAGAACCAAATTTCATACCTGCAGAAGTCAAAGCAGTTATACAGAAAAGTCCTAAAAACAAATCACCAGGTCCAGATGGAATAACCACAGAAGCTATTCAGGCCTGTGGGGAAACAGGAGTTAAATGGCTAACAAGACTTTTTAATATAGCATGGGAAGAAAGAAAAGTCCCAGATGATTGGCAACAGGCAATAATATTACCAATATGGAAAAAGAAAGGCAATATGAGAGAGTGCGAAACATACAGAGGTATATCACTCCTAAGCCATATAGGGAAAATGTATGCAAAACTTTTGGAACAAAGAGCTAGACCAATAGTTGAACAACAGTTAAGCAAAGCACAATTCGGTTTTCGGAAAGGTAAAAGTTGCACTGATGCATTATTTACACTTAGACAAATTTGTGAAAAAACTATTGAATATAGTGACCAGCAGAATATTGTGTTTGTAGATCAGGAAAAGGCTTTTGATAGAGTAGACAGATACAAATTATGGACCATCCTTGAAGACTATGGGATAGAAGGGCAACTGCTAGAAAACATCATAGCCATGTACCACTCGAGCCAAAGTGCAGTAAGAACACAGGAAGGTATATCAAATATGTTCACAGTCAATACAGGAGTGAGGCAGGGATGTGTGCTCTCTCCCCTGCTATTCAATATCTACATGGACAGAATCTCCAAAGAAGCAAGTCTCGACAGACCAGATTCAGAAAATTTAGAACTCTTTACTCCAGATGAAACAACTGACCCACAGGGAATAAATGAACTTCTATTTGCAGATGATCAGTGCCTGTTTTACAGCGACGAGGGCAGACTACAAAATCATATTACTAATCTGAGTTCAACCTGCAGCAGATACAATATGAGTATAAACACAGCCAAAACCGAAGTAATGCAAGTTAGCAGATCGCCAGGCCCACTAAGTATACAGATAAATAACACACCTCTGAAACAAGTTAAAGAATTCAAATACCTTGGAAGTATGATCACAGAAGATGGCAGATTAGACAGAGAAATTGAAATCAGATGTCAAAAAGCTAGTGCACTTACATATCAACTGTCACCCTTACTGAAACATCCAAACATACCCATGTCCGCAAAACGACAGATAATAAACAGCATATTCACACCAACCCTATGCTACCAATCTCAAACCTGGACTTTATCCAAATTACACCTTCGCAAAATCAATACCTGCGAAATGAGATGCCTGAGGAGAGCTGCCAACTTAACAATCCGAGACCGAGTAAGAAATGTTACTATCAGACAGACTGTGGGATCAACACCTTGTGCCACATTTATTGAAAGACAGAAGATCAAGTGGTTTGGCCATGTTGTTAGAATGCAACATCAGCAACTACCATCACTGGCCTTACATCAAAGATCATCTGCGACGAGACCACGAGGACGTCCAAGAAGAAAATGGATTGACGACATCAGAGACATTGTACAACCACACGGAATGACACTATCCAGTGCTGTCCACCGGGCGCTGGAACGCAAATTATTCCTCCCCACGACGCTTGACGGCAGAAGTGGAAGATGATGATGATTGGAAATATCTAGGTTTGTCCGATGAAGAACGGAAGGAAAGAACACGTCAAATAGATGACTATAAATCAGTAACAACATATGTCACACAGGAAGATGAGAATCACTGCCCAGTTCTACACATTAAAGAAACATAGATTAAATAGATTAAAACAAGTCAAGACAGATTCATCCATTAGATACACATGCAGTACACACAGCGACAGATGAGCATTGTATTTCTGAACACTGAATTATGTCTTTATAAATCTGTCGAAATTCTTCTGTCTATAAATTTCACTTATATTCTAATTAAACGACACAATACATATACAGCTAGTTACATATACAATTTAGGAAGTACAATTCTTTACAATCAAGTAATACGTCAAACACATGTAACATATCAGTCAACCACATACATCACAGTACGTCAATAATATATACATACAATCAAGTAATACATCAAACACATGTAATATATCTGTCAACCACATACATCACAGTACGTCAATAATATATACATACAATCAAGTAATACATCAAACACATGTAATATATCTGTCAACCACATACATCACAGTACGTCAATAATATATACATACAATCAAGTAATACATCAAACACATGTAACATATCTGTCAACCACATACATCACAGTACGTCAATAATATATACATACAATCAAGTAATACATCAAACACATGTAATATATCTGTCAACCACATACATCACAGTACGTCAATAATATATACATACAATCAAGTAATACATCAAACACATGTAACATATCTGTCAACCACATACATCACAGTACGTCAATAATATATACATACAATCAAGTAATACATCAAACACATGTAACATATCTGTCAACCACATACATCACAGTACGTCAATAATATATACATACAATACAACAATTCACATGGTTGATCAGCTTGTACACATCATCCACAATATAGCAACTCATAAAGGGTGTTTGAACAAATTTGATACTCTGAACAAACATTTCATACTATCGGAAAACAGCTGATAGTAATTGATATTAGCAATTGTTATTAATTATGTTATAACTATGTCAATATTGATTGGTTCAGATACATACATATTTGGGTTATTATTGTTACAGACATATTGAGAATACGGCAATATCAGTGCGGAAGGATGACTATTAGTACATGTCATTGGTGGTTAAATGAGATCTGGACCAGACGAAATGTAATCCAACATTACAAGTTATCTGCGAGCGAAATCGTCGTATTCCAGATAAGTTAGATTAATTATTAAGATATATTAATATTTTATTGCTGTTGAAAATGAAATTCATGAAAATTGAAAAAAATAAATTCAGGAATATGAAAAAAAGATGAATTCCTGAAAGAAAAAAAAAATTCAGGAATATGAAAAAATAATTGAATTATTGAAAAAAAAAAAAAAGACATGACAAAACAATAGAAAAGAACAAGATGTGTCATTATTTCGTTTAATGCATTTTTCAGTATTACATGATGTATTATTGTTTTTCTGTCATGACAATACATATATATTCTGTACTCTTTGACACACATTCCACAGGTTCAGTAAGGCATAGGTAGGACACATGATAAAAAGGGCACTACTAATTTCATTATAAGAAAATTGATTGGTTTCAAATGTTCATTGGGTTCATTACAATTGTATTATTGCATGGGTTATTATGCATAACTTTAAGATGTATTTATTTCATGAACAGGATGAATGGGAATGAAAGGAATATTAGCTATCTAGGTAATTAACTTAATATTATTATTATTATGAGATAGAGTAGGATTAAATATTGCAGGTAAATATTAGGCAGCCATACTCATGAGCCACAAAGTAACAACATGAGAAAGTACCGACAAGAAATATACATATATGAAAATCCCACATGAAGCGTTACACGAAACAGTCGAAGTCGAAGCACTGAAATTATGTCAACTGTAGTCAGGTCATACGCACATTGGATTATGGGAAGGTCGACTATGATTATGCACATGGAAGG
Source organism: Cepaea nemoralis (assembly GCA_014155875.1). NCBI lineage: Eukaryota > Metazoa > Mollusca > Gastropoda > Stylommatophora > Helicidae > Cepaea > Cepaea nemoralis. The sequence continues at coordinate 76,256 of JACEFZ010022017.1, read as the reverse complement.
CAAGAGCGATTCACTTAACAATGATGTCAGTGGAAGCTGGATGTGATGAACACACACATTTAAGGAGCCACTAGGGATGTCCGGGGAGACATTGGGACTTAGTGATGCTGGACTTCAATTCTCTGATATAAAAAGGAGTTTGGGAGCCACAGATTGTCTACGGGGATAGATGTGATATGTGTCCGATTTATAAATTTTATTTGGTGATGTCGTTCATAGCACTTCAACTATTCACAATGGAATAGGTTATAAGGATAAGGGATACGCTTATGTAGAGACACGGACAGTTATGTGCGACCTTTAGTTGACAATGTAGACGGAGATGTGCGACCTTTAGTAGACAATGTAGACGGAGATGTGCGACCATGGAACAATATGACAGGTAGGTTAGACTACTGCGACTCATGTCACAGACTGGAAGACTGAGTTTGTAGGTAAAATGTTTGCAACATTTTAAATTGACGGGGGGGGGGGGATCTGTGCCAGGTGTCGCAGGACAAATAATGTAATAATCGGGAAATAGGATAATACAGCACACATTGAACGCACCAGGCTTGACTTGGTGATAGAAAACGTCACAAAGGGATAGACGGCGAAGATGATCGATAAAGGAAGGACGGCACGGAGTTATCTGCATGATACGACCTTTGAGAAGCGAGCTGAGGAAACGATTCAACATCCGATGGGCGACATCTAAGTGGAAGAGTCACCGAAAAGGTTACACAATAGACAATACCCTAAGTTACTGGCGTGAGTAATTAGTTAGCAATATTTTCTGTGAACTGTGAACACTATGGATACATGTGATGGGACAGGCGACATGGATGACTTTAATTGTAGTTATATTAAGTAGGGTAACATGAGCAGTTATGATGGAATGCGTGATGGTTGCATCATGTTGATGGCCTGCATGTCATAAAATCATGGGATACTGCCCGAAATAAAATATGGACTCAAAATTGAGGCACTATGTCGATGTTATATATCAGCAGTTCGGTTACTGAGTTCAAGTTGTTTGATTCAGAAAACTAAAGCTAGATATAACGAGCTAACATATTGCCAATGAAGGACAGTTAACTACATAGCAAAGGTGGTTCACTTCTTGGCATATATATATATTTTCATTAGAGAAGGCTCATTCAATGGCCAAGTAAATATCCAAGATCTACAACAGGTAGCAGCGAACCGCCAAGCATGGAGAGACAGGACTTCTGCCCTATGCGCCGCCTTAGGCTCAAGAGGAAAGACTAACTAACTAACTATATATATATATATATATATATATATATATATATATATATATATATATATATATATATATATATATATATATATACACATATATATATATATATATATATATATATATATATATATATATATATATATATATATATATATATATATATATATATATATATATATGCACATTCACACATATACACACGCACATACATATAAACACACGCACACATGTACGCAAACATAAACACATATATAAACATACTTACACACACACAAGCACACATACAAGCACACATTTACACACACTTACACATACACACCCACACGCACATTCAGACGTGCACACACATACACCCACATACACACACATAAACACACGCATACACACGTATGGACACACGTACACACCAACCCATCCACCCACACACTTACTCACACATACACGCTGCCTCACATAATCTCACCCTCTCACTCACTCATTTACTCTCTAAACCACACTAACTCACTTTCTTGCTCGCACAGACAAGTACACAGACATACACACTCACCCTCTCTCTCTCTCTCTCTCTCTCTCTCTCTCTCTCTCTCTCTCTCTCTCTCACTAACTTCTCATGCACTCTCTCACTCACCCACTGTCTCTCTCTTGCACACTCACTCGCTCTCACACTCACCCACACACGCATATACACACATACTCACAAATTCTCCCCCTCACTCACTAACTCACTCTCCCTTACTCACTCACTCACCCGGCGTCTCTCTAACTCACACTCACTCACTCATTTTCTCACTCTCTCACACAGACAGGTATACACACAACACAACCTCTCTCTCACACTAACTCATTCTCTCACTCAATCTCTCACACATACGTGTACGTAGACATTCACTTACACTTTCACCCTCGCAGGCACACGCGCATACACACTCTCTCACTTTCTCTGTCTCATACTCACTCTCTCACTCATATTCTTTCTCATTCACTCTCTCACCCACTCTCTCACTCACAAAGTGTAAAATGATAGTGAAAAAATTAAATGATACCAGTAGGTGACTTATGGAGGCATATAGTCGGTATGAAGTAAGTATTGAAAGAGTTTTCGGTTGAATGTGTAGGGACTCATTGGCGTTTTCAGATCTGGTGGAAGGCCATTCCACAAGTGAGCACCAGAATATGCGAGACATGTTGTGTATAAGTCCAATCTAGGCTTAGGAACCCGTAATACATTTAATCGCTTGCTGTTCATTGCATTTGATTTAATTAACGGTAGAAGATACTATGGGGTATTTTCAGATATAATTTTATTCACTAATTTGGCTTTGTTAAAAAGGAATCGCTTTCGAAGTGGTAGAAGTCTTAGATGACTATATAAGTTATTACTTTCAACGTGCTTTATGCCAGAAACTAGACGTATAGCGCGGTTTTGAAGCGGACACAGTCGTTTCATATTAGATTTAGGGCACCCATCCCAGACTGTGGAACAATATTCGAGAGGTGATTGGATATAGCATGCATAGAATATTTTTCGTATGCTTTCATTCAAGAAGTGCTGAATTTTAGTAAGTTGGTAAACTTTGTGTGCTTTTCGCTTGGTGAGCGCGTGAACATGAGAGCTCCAGTTTAGATGTCTGTCAATTAAAAGACCTAATGTTTTGTGTTCATTTACATTAATTATAGGTAACGTGTCCACGTGGAGTTCGAGCGGTGCCCCAGTTATGGCTAGGGTCTGTAGTTTTTGTCTGGTCGTTATTAGCATGGATTTGGTTTTGTCGATGTTAATAATCGTGCGGTTTTCATTGCTCCATCTACTAAGGTTATCAAGTTCGTTTTGCAAAGAGCTCTCTAAGTCACTAAGGTATATTCATTATATAACCTCTATATAAGTCATTATATAACCTCTATATCTGGAGGCCACTCCACCACCCGCCGCCCGGTGAACGTCCCTAGTAATAGGACAGGTGTCTACCTCAGGATGATAATAAGATAGGAACTTAAGATCTAATAAGATCGAAACACAAAATGAAAACAAACATGTCAATAAAAACTAGCTTTCTAAAAAATCAGTCAATGGAATTGTAAATAAACAAAAAACAATTTATGTGAGGAAAATGCACAAACAGATGCAAAGTAGAAAAATTGGAAAATTTGGCATGCCAAACAATGAAACTAAAAATACATCATTATTCCTGAGTACAAATACATATCCATTATTCCTGCTTATTATAAATGATCTCCCAACATGTAGTATATGCATATAACGACAACACATAAAACAAATATATCAGCGGAAAGGAATTAGAGACATTGAATTGTTTTTAATATCTATATTTTCTACTAACGGACAATGTGAAAACAATGGCAAAGTTCTATTAATTTGTTTCATGTATCTTCTCATAGTCAGCTGTTTTTTTTCCCCACTCCTACTGAAAAAATGTAACGAGGTTATAGTCTTTAAACATATATGCACATTACTTTACATGAGTAACTGGTTAAACAAGAAAGCGTAAAAGAAACAATTGCAAGGGAAAGATAGAGTTAAATATATGTTCTTTGACGGAGATAATTTATATTGTGCTTGCCATCGACTTCATTGCCTTTGTTTTGACTAGGTACAGAAAATATATGATTAAATATAAGCTACAATGGAATTTTGTATTATTTTGGAAGCTACATAACAAATCTCCTTCCTCTTCTTCTTCTACCCTTTTATCCCCCAATGAGGAACATACCCTCCTGTCCTTAACTATCCCATGCAGCTCCGTCCATATCCTCCCCATATTATACACTTCTGTTTCTACTTCTCTTCTCTGTGTGTTTTAGATCGTCCTATAATTAATTGTGGATTCCAGACAAAGCAATTTCTAGTTAAACTGACCGCATGCAAATTCCATCAAGTATGGAATATGCTCAATTTCAAAGAAATGTAACGAAAAATAACAAGTTAGTTACTTTATGGAAGAGTCATGTCCTATAGGGATTTATACATCAAAGGTTTTCCCTTGCTTTCCGACGGTTTGTGTATGGCGAAATATCTATAAGCTATTATCGAAAAAAGACAAACCGCGGAGGAAAGCAGCAGGGAGTGGGTTTGGTGTCCTGTACCCACCGATGACCAAGTCACAGAGTTATGAGGTATTTAATTGAATTAGCTGTCCCCTATAACTAATCCGCCTCCTCTCAATGACCACCTGTTTTGGTCGGCGGCCGCTAATTCAATATTCACTGCTAATCTCTATATCTAGAGGCCACTCCACCATCCTCCACCAGGTGGACGTCCCTAATAATAGGACAGGTGCCCACCTTAGGAAGATTACAAGACAGGAACTCATTAAATCAATGAATATCGAAACACTTGTCACAATGCAAACAAATATTACAATAACAAATAGCTTTCTAAAATATCAGTCAATGGAATAATAAATACACAAGAACAATTTGTGGGAGGAAAAAGAACACATAAATGAAAAGTAGAAAAAAAAATTGAAAATGTGACACGCCAAACACTGAAACTCAAAATATATCAAGGGCGTTCATTTGAAATCCGTTCGTGCTGTAACGCGCGTAATTGCTTACGTTGAACACGATCGTGTCATAGTCATGTGATATGTACTGACCAATGAATAAAGAGCAAGTGCTTATCGTCCCATGATGCGTAGGTTCTGTTTCTGACCGTTGAGAAAATGGCCGGGTTGACCCAAAATCCGCCCAAAGAAGCTCAAAGACCGGTGATTCAGATTCTTTCATTTGAAGGATGTCGACCAGTGGACATTCATCGAATAATGCAGGCAGCCTACGGTAACAAATGTGTGTCGAAGACAACAGTGACAGATTGGGCACGTATGTTTCGGAAGGGACGTCAGTTCACGACAGATCTTCGACGGCCGGGTCAAGCGCATATTGTTGCATCAGAAACAAAAACATCGCCAAAATTGGTGCAGTAGTACAGATGAAACGTTGTCGAAGCATACGTTCGCTAGCGAAAGAATGTGATGTGTCAATTGGGACAATTCAAAAGGTCGTTCGTAAGAAACTGCAATATCGGATGGTGTGTTAACATTGGGTACCATGGATGTTGACCGACCACAAAAAAGAGGAACGCATGAGATGGTGTTTGAACCAATATGCTGCGTTACAGAGTGGAGGGTGATGCATTTCTCTTCCGCATAGTGGCAGGTGATGAATCATGGTGTCACCACTTCGAGCCTTGCAGCAAAAGAGAGACAATGCAATGGAAGCATGCTGGGTCACCAAAAGCCAAAAAATTCAAGTTACAGGTTTCCTCTAGTAATGTTATGCTGAGCTCATTTTTTGACCACGAAGGACTATTGTTGGCCAACGATAAAGAACCTGGTGTCAACATCAACTCTACCCACTACTTGCAAACACTAGACAAGTTGCAAAAAGCCATCAAGAATAAACGATCCGGTATGCTTTCTTGCGGTGTGATTTTGTTGCACGAAGTAGTATATCTGGGATTAGCCCGTTACCACCACCCCACACTCGCGCGCTGGACCAATTCGGGGGTTGAATAGGGGTCCGAACCACCTAATCGCACCCCTAAGGGGGCTCGAATAAGGGTCCCTAAGGGGCGTCGAATAGGGGTCCGAACCGATCATACCCCTAAGGGGGGTCGAATACGGGTCCGGGCTCGAATAGGGGTTCTAATCGACCCCAGCAAGAGAGGCTGACTTGATATATTTCTCATAGCCAGACCTCCGCTCAGATATATTATTTTGGAATTAAAGCTGTATGAGATATAGGGGTACGCACCATGAACACGTGTCGGTGGCTACAGTTGGGGACGACGCGCCAGTGTGAGCGGCGGTGTAGGGGGGGATTCTGCCGGAAGCACAACGCGCGTCTCAAGAAGGGAGGATTCACAGTCGCCTGTACGAGCTGCGGCATCGGGGTGAAAAACACCCTAGCCCTCTGCCGGCCGTGCCGAGCCAACATTAAATATCACAAACTGCGATACCAACACGAGGGTCCGTTCCTCTGTAAATGGATTACATAAATGGACACACATAGTATTATTTGGCACTCACAGAAGAAGAAGAAGGAAATAGAGATTAGAAGACGCACTAGACAACATAAAATTTGAAAGCTATAATAGTTACCAACCGGGATCGAACCTATCGCCTCCAAATGACGACGGCGCCTCGCTGCAGGAACAAGTGTACTTCGACGCACGACCAACTAGACACTCCACTGGAGTGGGTTTATGAAAATCACGCCTTCCTGATAACCGACTTGCCAAAGCTGGCGAAGCTCTTTCAGTGCCAGCATTGCAAACAGCGCTTCACCCAGGCCTGCAATCTCCAGCGCCATGCTGACCGCTGCAGCAGAGGGGAAACCAATGTCCTCTGTCCAGGGAAAGAAGTGGAGCGGCCGCAGTCGGCATACGAAAAAGTCTTCTACCCCCAAAACAACGCCAGCCGCAGCTGCATCCTATGGTTAGAGCACATGGCTGAACAATCGTGGCGTCACACACACCATGCATACTACGGGCATGGGGGAGAGCGATGGATCGCTAACGGTTTTGTGGACGGCTGCGACCCCACCACCCACACGGTGTATGTACCAATATCACGGCTGCCATTGGCATGGGTGTCCCACCCACAGTGAGGCCCCCAACGCCGACGAGCTGTATCAGAAAACCCTCAGCCGCGGTGAGAAAAAAGGACATTTGGCTACAATCTGGTGGTAGTGTGTGATTGTGAGCGACCGCCTCTGTCTCATGCCACAATGCGTCACGTGCAGACGGTGGTCTACCCTCACACGATCTTTTATGACTTTGAGGCCTGGCATGACACGACTCAAGCCCAGCGCCCCACCCCCGACCTCACCTATGAGAGCTACCAGATTCCGATATCCGTTTCTGTGGGGGACACCGTAGAGGAGCAGCCGATCCACCTGAGCTAATCAGACCCAAAAGCCTTGATAGCCAGCTTCCTGGCGGACCTGCGTAGGCACGCAACCGCGATACGAGCCGAGATGGAAGCGCGTTACCTACCGGAAGACCTGGACAAGCTGCACCCACAACTGATGAAGAAAATGCGTGAGTGGTGTGGGAAAGTCCCTGTGTTGGGCTTCAACTCAGGCTGGTACGATCTAAACCTAATCATGGAACATTTCGTAGCGGAGCTCGCAGGCACCTGCCGGAAGATCAACGTGGCCGCACAAGGGACAAAGACAATGTTTCTCGTCACACCCGAGTTCAAGTTCCTTGATATTCTCAACTACCTCGCTCCCGGCACCACGTACGATGCATAGGTGCGAGCCTATGGCTGCACGGCGACCAAGTCGTGGCTGCCGTATGAGTGGCTCTACACACCTGAGAAGCTGAACTACCCAGGTCTGCCAAACTACCCGGCGTTTTATTCCAGCCTAAAGGGTGGATACGTTCTCACGCTGGAGGAGTGGAGGAGTTGCAAGCGTCTCTTCAAAGAAAAAGGAATGACCACGTTTGCCGACTGGTTGAGGTACTACAACAACCTCGATGTCGGTCCAGGCATCGAGGCCTTAGGGAAGATGAAGGCCTTCTACGGAGAGCGGGGAATCGACATATTCAAAGACGCATGCAGCCTCCCTGGGGTGTCCCTACATTACCTTCTCAGGGGCACCAAGGCCGGTGAGCTGTATGACCCAGGAGAGGACGCGTACCCACTCCTAAAAGCAGCAGTGACGGGAGGGCCGTCGCTAGTCTTTACCCACGAAGCTGGGGTCACCAGAATCCGGTCACATCAATACTTAAAGGGAAGCTGTGCAGGACCGCAAAATGGTACGTCGCTAACGCGCTCTACCTCAGCACCATGGCTATGGACATGCCGTGCGGTAAAGAGCGAGTGCTCCACGCAGAAAACCCCCAAGAGGTAGCCCCCAAGGTGTTTTTAACAGCAGGTGTTAAAAGGCAAGCTGTTTGGATTTGTCAAGTTTAAAATCTCCACTCCCAAAGCCTTGTGGCCAAAGTTCGAAGAAATGGTGCCCCTCTTTATGATACAGGCAGTACCGGAAGCCTTAGTAGCGCCAGAGATGTTGGAATACCTGAAACGCACCTGCCGCCAGCGGTCGGGGTGTAAGAAACTGCTGGGTATCCTTGAGGCCGACGGAATCTTGCTGTACATCCCGCTGTTCAAATGGAATCTAGAACACGGACTCGAGCTGGAGGCGGTCTGTACAGTCATCCAGTATGAGCCAAAGAAGCTCTTCACGTGGTTTGTTGAGCAAGTAACCGAAGCGCGCCGTCTCGGGGACGTGGACAAAGCGAAGGCAATGCTGACCGAGGCTATGAAGCTTCTAGGCAATTCAGCATACGGAAAGCTCATCGAGGCACTCGAGCGTCACACCAACACCAGCTACACCCGAGACGAAAAGAACCGTGGATCAGGCACTACGTTCCGCCTGGTTTGACGACCTCACAGAGATTGGCGACGCATACGAGATCAAATCACGTAAGCCACGTGTGATCATCAAGCGTCCTTTCCAGGTAGGCATCGCCGTGTGTCAACTGGCCAAGCACCACATCTTAGAATTTTACCATGACTTCCTTGACCGGTTAGTGGAACGCAGCGACTATGAGGTCATGCAGATGGACACTAACAGCCTGTACATCGCGCTGAGCACCCTCAACCTCGAGGAGACGGTAAAGCCTGAGATGAAAGAGGAGTTCAACCGTGTGAAGAAGGAGTATCTCGCCTGGGACAAATGGAGCGGGCGAACCCCCGGCATCTTCAAGACCGAGTTACAGCAAATGCTACATCTTCGACGGGGACGTGAACACTAAGTTCTCGTGCAAGGGGGAGGGAAAAAGGCAGCACCATGACCTGGGTGAGATACAAAGCCGCCTTAGAGGGGTCCATATACAGAGTGGAGAACCGAGGGATGCGCATGCATAACGGGCAGATGGCCAGCTACCAAAAGGCAAGCTGGACATCAGCGCGTATTATGACAAACGGTATGTCTTATCCGACGGTATCCACACGCAGCCCCTCGAGTACCGCAAGGTCGCCGCGGAGTGAGCCCTCACCGTTTAGGGAGGATCCGGTCAGGAGGTATTTGGATGTCGGGAGGAACAATCATCAGCTCTTCGCGAACGAAGCACCAAGCCGGCCCATTCTCCAGGTAGTACAGCGCCGGTCGCCCATCTTGGCAGACAGCATTACGAACCGTGTGTACTGTTAATGACCACGAAGGATTAGTCGTCCGGCGCCGGCCACCTTCAAGCTCGTGCTCCCCAGGCGAGCTTGCATACAGATACCGAACTAGAGCATCAGACGGAATCACAGGTTCCTTGAGGCCAATAGCGCGGTCAGCTGGAGCGGCCGGTGTATGGGATATAGAAGTGTCCTTAATGGCATCAATCGGCTTCCGTCCCGTCAAACGAGTCACCTCACCGTTAAGCGCCGCGACCACCTGAGGAACAGCCTGAAACAATCCAGCGAAACGTTCAGAGGACCCTCGAGCTGCCAATAGTAGCTCTTGGGCATATTGGGCACCGAACAGTCTCTCTGCCAGAGTGCGAGTGAACCTCTCGACGATCGCCTGCTGCCGATGATTCCCAGCTTCTCCACTCCGTATCTGTGTCTTATGCTTCGCTGCCAGCTGGCTCACGGCACCCATAAACTCACGACCCGCGTCAATCTGCAGAAGCTGTGGCCATTTGAGTGGCCCGCGTTTGTAAATTCGCTCAAGGGCCAAAGCCACCCCTTCGTTGCTCTTGTCAGTCAAAGCCTCTGCTTCTTTAAGCCGTGAGGCAACATCCACAACCGTCAAGGCATACTTAAATGTCTTACGACCAACCCGGTCATGTGGTAGGTAGAGCATGTCAGTCTGATGGGCGGCATTCGGTCTATCTTCATCAATAGATGGCCGCGGAATATAACGAGGAGCGGGTAGATAGATCCGAAAAATAGCTTGCTTCTTGAGCCAGTCTCGGGCAACATCCTCTGAAACATTAGCTGCAGCAGCTAGCTTCTTAATGGCCGCTAAGCCTTTCCAGTAGCCCTGAGGGCTGTAGCAACAATATCCGTCGCTGCCAGCCCAAGAACGATGTACTTGATCTCGCGGTATTTCTGCGGCTCGGATGCCACGTAGAAATCCGACAGGCGAGGTTCAGGCTCGAGGGACTCTACACGTTTGCCCGAGATCAGACTGTATTCCCGCATGGCCTGGTCGATATTCTGGAAAGAATGAACGGCATGGCCTTCGCGCTGTATCTCCTCGTTGAGCCAGTCCAGCCGCGCGGTTCTCTTTCTCGTCCACTCAGCCTGGGCCGCCTGTAGCCGCTCGACAGCCTCATCGTGCCGCCTTATTTCTTCATGGGCGTCCGCATGCCCTAGCTTGGAAAAGTGGTAGTTGCCTCCCGTAAACGAGAGAGCATTGACAACGGCAACCCCTATCATCATTGCGACAGAGGCCATAGTTAGCGGGAGGGCTTATGCAATATATCAGCGGGGATCAAGCCCTCTTTGATAAGCAAATCTCGGAGTGCTAAGGCGATGGACGTGTCTAAAACCATCATCTCAATGTCATACATATCAGCGTCGAGCTTGGGCAAAGTTGCCCCTTTAAAAACCACCTTGGTCAGTTTTGCCGTGCCTACAGTAAGCGCGGCCACCACTGCGCCGTGGTAAGCAGTATTAACGATAGCTCTCCCGTCAACACTTGCCAATATTCCATATAAAATGGATCTCTATTCTTTAATACGTTAGTCTTGGGTTGCTTGGAGGGCGGGGCAGGTGTTTTAGTCCGCCACAATTTCTGCCTAGCAATTACAACGACGACAACGGCAACGCCAGCCACTCCGATAATCCAGGGAGTCCAGCCACGGTAATCAACGGGCACCATTGGAAACAGCTGCGGGACCTGCTCAGGCTCCAGGGCTAACTTTCGTTTCTTCTCACGAACAGCCTGCTGCAGAGCCAGAGACAAAAATCTCTGCTTCACGAGTCTTTCGAGCAGCAGCTCCTCTCTTCCCAGCCGCAACTTTCCTGGGGTCCTTCGTCACTAGTTTCTCCGACGGCGTCTCCTGTGGAACAATTTCGGGAGTCTCCTCCTCCATCTTGTTCTTGCTTAGGAGAGATATGTCCAAAACGGCATTGCCTGAAAGTTGCTAGCGCGACAGTTGCAGTTGCTAAGCACATGCCGAACTTATGGTAGAGTTCACATGTAACCGTGTTTAGCGCATGCCCTAGAAACAGGTCGGCCTCCAGATCTGTCACCAAAGCTTGATTATCAGCAATGGGGAGGAACATACTTGCCACTTGTGCGTTCATCTGTAGTATAGTCGTGCTGAGGGTCTTTGTTATTGCAGATCTAAGCCTCGCCTCGTGCCTCGCATATAGCTTCTCAATTTCTTGATCAGGCAAAGCCTCAACCTGTTCCACTGTATGTTTGGAGTACTTACCTCCTATATACTGCCCGGCACGTCTCCCAGCCGCAAGTGCTGCCAGCCTTTCACGATGCAACGCATGTCCGGACTGTAGCGTTGTTGCAGGTGTTGATGCATGTGTATCCGTTGTTGCATGTGCATCCAGAGCAGACTCTGCTGGCTTTGCCTCTTCACGTAACAGCTGGTCGAGTATGGCGTCACAATCCATCACGGCGTTTGCAACTACCCAACGTCTAACTCTAATATAGGAATGCACAGCCCATCCAAGTACACAACATGTGCATATGAGTTGTAATACAACTAAGGCTGTTAAGGAGTAACAAAGCACTGCTTCATACATGCTTAAGTGGTGCTTAGCTGATGCTTAACATATGCTTAGTATCTGTATCTAACAAACCTCACCAGCTTTGAGCACTTTATAAGCAAACGGGAACTTGGGCCTCAGGACCAGCTTTGAGAACTCATTAGCTTCGACTTGCTTTCGCACCCCATCACGTTCCTCCCGAGAGTGAATGACGTAGCTCTCGTCCAGGCAGTCTTCAAAGCTATCCTTATCCTTGGAATGGAAGCAACATTCAGCATGGGGACCCTATCCCCCTCAACCCGGTCCTAGACAATCGCGATGGTGACCTTGATGTGGCTATTGTGGAATTATTGTTCTATCCAGCGTGGGCAAATATTTCCAAGAAGCTGGGCAACCACTGGCTCAAAATAAATGACGAGACTATTTCTATCCCCGACGGATATTATGATGTGTGTGCGCTCAACACGCACATTTTTGAGCCTCGGAAGTTTTCTCTGACGCTTAACCATGCAACTGGTCTCGTAAGTATCGGTGGTATAAAATCGGGGGGTCCTTTTGAATGGGAGGACTAGGAAAGTCTCTTGGGTTTCACGGCGATACCGCTACAGTAAATGAGGCGTACAGTACTATAGCCACCCACAGATGTTTCCTAATCTTATCATATATAAGGAGTTGTACATTCATCTCGATGGTTTGGCGTCATATGCGAACCGGCATTATTCGCTTCCCTCCACACTCCTCAGGGCTGTGCCCGTTAAAATGTGGAATGTAATCAAGGAAGACACGAGGTTTTCTCTGCGCCTCGTTATAAGAAGTTGAAGACTGGAACTCTAAGCGATATTAGACTTTCGGTACGTGATGAACAAGGCAATACCGTGCCGCTGGCATATCTAAGTTGTGAACCCCACATCAAACAACGCAATGGCTGATTCAGAAGGTCCAGGAAGGCATCCGCTAAGAGCATGCTCTACCATAACCTTTGCTGATTTGGCAGACACTATTGGGTGGCTGGAGCCGGGTCATAATTACAAGATATATGGCCTCCAGCTCACTCCCCAGGTGGTCTATGCTCGTGCCGCCATAGACCAACCCGACGATGATGACTGGGATCTGCAGCTTGAGCTTCGCGCGGGATATACTCACCTCGAGCCCAATGGGATACTTATCAGGTTAACCAACATGGGTAAGGCGTTTGTGAGTTATCAGGCCTGCAAGACGGTCATACGCCCCAACAAGTCTCCTGTTGTGACCTACCAGTCGTTTCTGAAAATGCAGTGCATCAAGCCTCTCTTCCATGCCGTAGCGGTGACTGAGGCTAAAGCCCAGGGGACTAGATATTGCTTGAAGGCCACCACAGAATGTAAAGCCGAACTTGATTTGATTGGCAAGCCTCCTAAGGAGTCAACCATCTATCTCGAGTTAACTATTTGGGCTACGGCGCAGACTGAGACTGTTCCAGTCCTTCATGGGGTCTTGATTAAATGGAGTGTGTCACCGTCCCCCAGACATATTGCTCTCGTCATTACTTCCGCGGCCGTCGGGACGTGGTCTGCCCGGGCTACAGAGACGGACATTATAGTAGAGCTCGCTGAGGTTGCGGTGGATGAAATCATCTTTAATACCGTTACTGCATTTGTCAGGCTTTTGTTCACTACAGGGCCGGTTAGCGCCGTTCGCGTTAAACATTTATTCTCTCAGTTGAAGAAGTAGGAATAAGTTTGATGCGACAACAATAATGTCGCTCTATCTTTCATTTGATACTAATGACGGCGGTACCTATCGCATTCAAGAGATTACCTGTCTTCGGAAGTCTCTGGAAGATGAAAGGGACAAACGTGCCGCTCTGTATAAAAATATAGGCGTGCCTTTAATGCATTAGACGCTGTGGACAGCGTGATGCTGGCGGCTAACCTTGGTATGGGTGTGGGGGGGGGGGTGGGGGGCTTCTTACCACCATTATCGCAGCCCCTGTAGTTGTTGGACTCGAGATAGCTGCCCTAGTTTGTGGAATCATGTCCACTGGGAGCAAGCTAGCGTCCCGCAAACTAACGTCGAAAGCTAAGAAACACGATGAAATTCGCACTTTGTCGGGGCTAAGCTTTCCAGCATAGCCGACCTTGTTTCAAAGGCTCTGGATGATGGGAGAATTACGGACGTGGAGTATAAAATAATTACAGCTCAAGAAAAGAAATTACACTAGTTGAAAAAAGATATTCGGAGCAAGGCGCCGGCAGATCTGGACGAAGAGACAAAACATCTCTCATTCTGAAAGGAAGAGACGAAGCACGGGCAGAATTCGTAAAAGCTATAGGGTCGAAATAACTTGTATACACGATCAGGACAATTTGGAACCACCCCCTATTCCAACGAACGATCCGCCACTGGACTATAGTTAGCCACGCATACCTATTCCTCTTTCGTATAGTGGGCGGCCCTCTGGTTCATACTGAGGACCTAACTTCATCCCTTTATAGAGTAGCAGCTTGATGCCGGTCGTCTTTTCAAACTTCCGAAACATCCTATGGAGCGTGTCTAGTGTGCAACGCTCACACATCTCATATGGTTTCCTAACACCCCTCTCACAGAATATGCACTCTTCTATCGCCTCGCCCCGCTTTGCCTGCTCATCGTGCCGAGAACAATAAAGGCCGATGCATAGGTGGCCGCAATAAAGTTCTGTGCTGAGCTTCGGCCACTCACATCCATAGGTTTCCATCTGTATGTGCCCAATAGGTCAACCTCTAATTCGACGCGCTGCCCGGCGCCCCCTAATATTTCTGGGAGGGTGTCCTGGCTGTTGCAATTTGTGTTGGTGGTGCTCGACGAGAGAGTGTGCCCGCTCGCCGAGTGCTCCCGTTCGCAGTCGCATGTTTGTAGCGGTTCGCATCCTGATATGGCTGGTTGGTACCTCTCTAATTGTGTATCGCGGTATAGTCGCCCCTATAACAAAAGCCACACTATAACAAAAACAATAGATATAAGCCATCATACGAGCACCACCTCTTTTTTGTATGGATCCGCCCATGTAAACGGTGCGCTCTGTTTACAGTGGACGCGGAAATTTTTTAAATGTTGCGTATCCCCTACTGGATATCAGAATTTTCTCAGCTCCCATATCCATACCCATACCAGCACGTTATAACACAACGTAACACGGTCTGTTCATAAGCCTTTGGCCACGGAGACCGGCTGCACGGAGTGCTTCAATTTCACCAGATTTCACAATTTAAAAAATTGCAAAAGTCGGCTTTGTGATCCGTTCCCCACCCCTCTCAGAGGATGACAACAACCCAGGTTTTTATGCACACAACTTACCATCCGAGAGGTGTGAGGTGTTGGTTATACCACATATATAGAGATGAGACGACCCCTTGTTGATTGCTAATCGAAACTATATACTAGCGAAACTAGAAGATGCCCCGTCCGCACTACGGCAGCCTAGAATATTGAATGCATAACCCGGGTTTGTGCATGCAAACCATTCAATTTCTAGACCTGCTGAGTGTGATGTGGTTTAACCCACTCGGCCACAAAACCGACCAGCAAGATTTTGTGGCTATATATCACCCCTCGCTGGCTGAGCTCGCTACACAGTGATTAACTTCCAGGTCACATATTGGATGGGGAAATAAGCGCGCTGTGTGTAGCAGTGTATTTTGTTAGCAGCGCTATCTGCTACCAGCGTGTGGGGGTAAAAATAACCCGCCGTGTTTTTTTTTTCGGGAGCTATAGACTTCGTGTCTGCAGGCGTTTTACTAAAATATATCACACCAGCTTGAGTCGCCTGTAGGAGACCCATATGACGCCTTTAATTCCAAATAATATATCTGAACGGAGGCTATGAGAAATATATCGAGTCAGAATGATACTACCAAGGCGAGCCTCTCTTGCTGGGGTCAGTTAGAACCCCTATTCGAGCCCTTAGGGGTGCGAATGGGGGTCGTTGGTTCGGATCCCTATTCAACCCCCTTAGGGACCCCTATTCTAGCCCCCTTAGAGGTGCGATTAGGTGGTCGGTTCGGACCCCTATTCAACCCCCGAATCGGTCCAGCGTGCGAGTGTGGGGTGGTGGTAACGGGCTAATCCCAGATATACTACTCACGATAATGCTCGTAAAGATTGTGCAGGAGGCATTAGCAAGGAAGAAGTGGGAAATTCTGCAACATCCAGCCTAGAGTCCTGATTTGCCACCAAGGGATTTTCATTTGTTCGGACCTCTAAAAAAAGCTCTCAAGGGGAAACTATTTCACACACATGCAGACGTAATGAACGCGGTAAACACTTGGTTCTGTGAGCAACCACAATCCTTTTGTTTGCGGACGGCATTCGCCGCCTACCTAAGCAATGGGATGCTTGCCTGAATGCCTATGGAGACTTCTTCTGACCAAGCCGTGGTGCATAATTCATTCAAAATGAATGCATTGTTTAATTCTACGACGCCTGTTAATGTTTCTTTCATGCTTTTGTAATAATGACATTTCATTGGAATGGGTTTCAAATGAACGCCCCTAATTTAATTATTCCTCAGTACAAATACATGTCGATTATTCTGTTTATAAATTCTCTTCCAAAATGTAGTATATGCATATAATCACAACACATAAAATAACTACATCAGTGGGAAAATTTTGAGACATTGAATATTTTTGAATATCTATGTTTTCTGCTAACACACAATAGGAAAACAATCCATCCATCCAGCATGTGCCATGCCGATAAGCGTGGGCTGTCATGTTCTGCCATCTCACTCGATCACCAGAGTCGTGGATCAGCTACGTGTTCCTGTCTCGACCATGCCATGTGGCCAAGCCATCCAGGTATTTACTTCTCGGTCTTCCCCTTGGTCTCTTCCCTTCGATCTTGCCAGTTGTCACCAAGTTCTCCAAGTCATTTCTTCTCATAACATGCCCAAAAATTTTGACTGTCTACGTCTAATGACTCTAATCAGTTTACGATCTTCATTTGTTTCTTGAAGGACTTGTTCATTGGTTTTTCTGTCTGTCCGTGGTATTCTTTGCATTTTTTTTCAGAAACCACATTTCTACAGCCATCAGATGTTTTTCAGCTTGACTGCTCATTGTCCACGCTTCACATCCATACAAAAGTACAGGTTCTGTATAGCACTTCAACACTCCTTTTCTCGTTTTAATTGATATCTTTTTATTGGTCAGTATGTTTTTCATCTTGCAAAAGGCTACCGTCTCATCGGCAATTCTTTTATAATCTCTTCAAGGTATCTCCCATCGAATGTTATGACTGTGCCGAGATAACTGTATCGATTCACTTGTTTAAGAATATGCCCATTTACTCGTATAATACATTGTGGTATTTCCTTCTTCCCAGTGACGACCATAATCTGTGTCTTCTTACAATACAATTCTAACCCTAGTTGTTCACTGTGCACAACAGCTGCATCTACTAAATTGTGCAGGTCCTGTTAATTGTCTGCAATCAAGACTGTATCATCTGCATATCTAATGTTATTGATGTATCGTCCCCTAATGTTGATTCCTTCCATATCTTCTATATTTCTGAAAATATTTTTACAGTACAGGCAAACAAATATCCGGAGACATTACACATCCCTGTCTCACACCTCTTTTAATAGGTTGATATTGACCTACATCGTTATCAATTCTGATGGCAGCTTGTTGTTTCCAATATATGTTGTTGTTGTTGCTTTTTTTTAAAAAAAAATAAGTCTAAGGTCTTTTCCATCAATTTGTAGATCTTCAAGCATCCATATCATGTCGACATGTATCACTTTATTGAAAGCGTTTATGTAGTCAATAAAGCAATGATATAGATCTTTGTTTACTTCTATAGAACGTTCAATTACTGTTCTCAGTGTATACACAGCATTTGCTGTGCCCTTGCCTTCTACAACCCCAACATTATTCTCCTCCAATTTCGGATTGTATTTTCTTCCTAACTCTTTGCTTCATAATTCTCAGCAAAATCTTTGTGATGTGGCTCATTATACTAATTGTTCGATGTGATCACATTCCAAGGCTCCTGATTTCTTCGGGATTGCAATTTATCAGAATAACATAATTCAGGAGGTAAATCTCCAGTATTGTATATTGTCTTCAGCAGTCTGGTGACTTGGTCTATTCCATATTCTTCTAAGGCAATGATCATTTCTTGTGTGGTATTTCTGTACCCGGGGTGTTGCCAGTTTTCATATGGTTAAGAGCATTCTGAACTCCCATTTTCAAAACTGATGGTCTTTCATTATTATTCCGAAGATCATATTGTTCTTCTCTTGTACCATCATAAAGGGCTTTCACATAATCTGACCACACATGTAAAATCAGATCTTTTTCTATTGTGATTTTGCCATCATTGGGTTTTAGGTGTGTGTTCTTTTGTTAGTGATGTCATTCATTCTTGTGAGCATTAATTTGGTATTCCGGGTGTTGTATTGGTTTTCAATTTCTTTGCAATTTTTCTCAATCTATGTTTCTTGTACCTCTTTGAATAGCTTCCTAATTTTCCTGTGAATCTCTTCATATTTTTCCTTATTATTTTTGTTATTTATTCTTATCTCCATGAGTTTTAAGATGTCTACCGTCATCCATTTCTTGCGTCCTATAATCTTTATTTTTGGGGTGGTTATTTTTGTAGTTTGGTTAACTGATTTCTTTAATATTTCCCATTGGTCACTGACGTCTTGAAATAATATTTCCAAATAGGACAATGCATCAAATCTGTTCTTTACCTCTACGTTGGAGTTATCTTTTATCTCCTCACTCTTCAGTGCCCTTAGATCAAATGTTGTGTTTCTTGATGAATATTTGACTTTCTTTAATTTTATATGTAAATTTCTTGAGATTAATGTATGGTCGTTGTAGCAGTCTGTGCCTGGTATAATTTTTTTGCGACTTTAAAGGCATTTCGAAATCTTCTATTGATGAGAATGTAATCAATCTGATTTCTGATCTTATGATCAGGACTCCTACCTGTCCATAATCTCCTTGGGTGCTGTTGATACAAGGTGTTTTCAATAATCAAATCATTCCTCTTTCAATTCTGTTCCCCTAGTCCATACTTGCCAACTATGCATCGGTTCTGTTTATTTCCCACTTTGGCACTCAAGTCACCCATTATGATATGTACTTAATAATTCTTGCATTTCTTGAAGGCTTTCTCTAAATCATTATAAAATTCATCAATGCTGTCATCACTATTGCATGCCGTTCGTGCATAAATTTGTATGACGTTGACATCAAAAGGTCTTCCAAATCACTTCACCAGTATCACTGTCTGATACAGTTCAATATCCTTTGATCCATTTGTATCTCGCTGTATCCATTATAATTGCTACTCCTCGCTGTTGTTTCTCTCCACCAGAATAGATTATTCTATATTCCCCAGATGCTATAATGCCCATTCCTGTCCATCTGGTATCACATATACCTAACAGGTTAATATTTAATCTTCTCATTTCATTCTTAATGTTATCAAACTTTAGATCCCCACTCATTGTTCTTACATACCAAGTTCCTACTTTCAGTGTTGATACTCTTTTGCACTCAGTCGCCTGATGACGGTCTGTAGTCATCTGGTGTACATGACTGCCCTTACCGGGCACCCAATTACGCCGTTTCTCTAAATATCGATAAGACTTTGCATATATAAAGAAGGTAGTGTGCCATTGCTTTCCTTACCAGCAGTGACCATACTGATCGATGACCGTAGCCATTGTCTCCCCCCCCCCCCCCCAAAAAAAAAGAGATCTTCTGCCTAACGTCGTGAAGCTGGAGACCATAACCTACAATTATATGTTGGCTGCTCTTCAACTTCATCCACCACCCGTTACCCATGGCTTCACATAACCCTGATCGATGGGGCTAAACGAGTATTCCACTTTGCCCAAGGGTGTCCCGTAGAGTAGCGGATGGGAAGGAGGCACCTTACTTTTCCTTCGAACAAGTCCGGTTTCCGGTAACGAGCGGACGCGTTTTCACATGCTCTCTCGATTTTAGAATATTTTAACAAGTTTACTTAATTCAATCGCGATGGTGTGTATATCATTGTGTTCATTCTAAAAGTGGACTTACTTACTACTCAACACTTCAAGTTTATGCGATCGTTTATTCAGTGAAATGAGGGATTCTTTGTGATATGTGATGGTAAGAGCAGCCATTTTTGAATGTTACCAATTATCGATCCACGTCAACGTGAGAATTAGCCATGCGGGGCTAACAGGTGATAATCACCACGCACGCCCTACAGAAGGGTCCGGCGCTTTTATTTACTATTGTGCTGAATTTACACACTCTCAACTGTCAAGTTTATGTGACTGTTTATTTAGTGAAATGAAGATTTCATTGTGACACGTGAGGGTAAGAGCATCCATTTTTGAATTCTTACCAATTATCGTTCACGACAACGTGAGACTTAACTATGTGTGACTAGCAAAAATAAGCGACACGCACGATCTACAGAAAGGCCTGCAGTTTTATTTACTCCTTGCCTGTCGAGCTGCCTATATTGCCAACATGTCCACCAACTTACGTTCATCAACTGTGTCAAAGCGATGTGAAAATGTAAACAAAAACAAAACGGGACAAAAGTTAGTTAGCACGCCAGCTCGATCATCTTCATCGCCAACATCCATCACGTTGTCTAGTGAACAATCAGACACTGATGTCCAGCTGGACAAACAACACAATTCACCAGCTCAATCTTATAAAACTAACACATCACCTTCAAAGACGCTTTCTTCGGCCGAAACACAGAGCCACAATGATTGTCGGGAGCTAATTCAGGCTTTGGAGACGAGGTTAAAAGATTTTATTACCAGCAACACCACTAATATTATTGCGGAGTTTAAAAAAGAAAACATTCTTCTTCGAGAGGAAATCCGAATCCTTAAAGAAGAGAAGGAGACTTTTAAAACATCCACACATGCCTTGAAACTAAAGCCTGCACAGTCATTTCATAAAAGTGCACAAACAGAAAGTATCCATGGTGTTGTAGATGCGTGTGTTACCAGTGAATGTTCGACGCATAATGACATACAGATAGGTTCTACAAGCAACAAAACCACCACTAAACCTGTAGAACGCACACCATCTATCTACCCCATCGATGTGCATATCAGCAACAGGTTCCAGGCCTTAAGTGTAGACTCTCCAGCAGCAGACTTGGAATCACAGAGCTCAGTCGTTACCACTACTGGATATCAACAACCAACGCAAGCAAGCTATAATAAACAAGAACACAAGAAAGACGACAGTGACCAGTGGCAACAAAAGTCCAAGCGGACACGCCAGCAGCGTGAAATAACCATAGATCACAGTGCAACACATGTCGTCATTGGAGACTCCCTGCTGAAGGGAATCTATAGTGATCGCATGTCATCTTCTGACAGCGAATCAACTTCAATCTACCCTGTACCAGGCGCTGACATTGACAGGCTGACCGCTACACTGCGACGTTTCCAAGTGAACGACCGAATTAGGAGAGCAACAGTCCATATTGGTGTTAATGACATAATGGATAATAAAATCATCAGCACCTCACAACTAGCTACATTGGAGGTGCTGTTGCGCAATAGATTTCCAAAATCATCTTTGTTTATGTCATCTATCATTCCACCATGTTACGGGTTCCAGCGTCGTACTGCCGATGCTGCTAATCTAACGTTATATAAATTCTGTAAAAATAATAACATGAATTTCATAAATAACACCCCTTACTTTATGTCACCGTCCGGAGCTCCTAAGAAAAAACTATACAGGGATCAAATACATTGTTCCAAGCTAGGAAGTAGCTTCCTAGCGAAGAACATAAAATATCCCGAACGTGCACAACAACCAGCACCAGTTACAGGAGTAAACCGAACTTCACCTCCGGCAACAGCCATCTCACTGTGTTCAGAAAACACTCCTTCTCTTCCCACACCACCCTTGCCTGTACCCCAGGAACACAATGTCGTGAATAGCAACCCAAGCTCCAATCCAAATGTTGCTAAATATGATACTTTGTTTCCTACCTTGCCCGTAAAACAGTCTCCCTCTATGATGTCAAAGGGGACACCGTTAAACGATGGTGCTGTGCCGCCGATGCCTGCTTCCAATGTAGGCACTTCCAGTGACAGTCATAGCAATCCCTCGCTGGACGGTAATCTACAACCCTATGAGTGGAACCGTCAACTTCAGCAGCTAATGCGATACAATCCTGCAGCCCTGCACCAAGCATTCATGATATCACTCCAGCAAAGACATTTTCCTGCCCCTTCTAACAGCCTTAACTATTTCTAAATAAAGTTTCAAAATCCCTGCAATTTGTATACCACAAGCGACATCTTCCTTTTAGTTTGTAATGTTCGCTAATCACGATCAGTGGCTCAACAAAAATGGTCTATATATAGGCCATCTCAACATCTTTCATCTGCTCAACAAATTACCTGAGCTCTCGGTAATACTGTCCAAACAGTTCCATGTGTTTGGAATCACAGAAAGTCGTCTTAACGACAAAATAACCGACTCCGAAATCTCACTTAAGGGGTTTAAAGTAATTCGGAAAGATGCAAATCAAAAATTAGAGACAGGTATTGCTGTATACATTTCCAATTCCCTCAACTGGTCCCGTAGAAGTGATCTCGAGACAGTAGAGATAGAATGTGTTTGGTTGGAGGTGAAGCCAGCCAGCCAACAACCGTTTCTCATTGGATACCTATATAGGAATCCTTGTGCCGGGTACAGTTGGTATGACTGCTTCACTACAATGATGGATAGAGTGTTTACAGCAGGTAGAGAAGTTATTATACTAGGTGACTTCAACATAGATATTAGTAAATCCAACCAGACATGGGACGATATCATTCTTCTTACAATTTCAAACAACTAATAAACCGTCCCACAAGAGTTACTGACACATCCTCAACTATAATTGATCATATATATGTTACTTGTCCAGATAATATTATTGAATGTTCTGTTCCTGTTAGTACAGTTAGTGACCACTACCCGGTATGTTGTACATGGTCAAGAATTGGGTTCAAATCTCTTAAACATAAACATGTAAGTATCAAATTTAGAAATTTTAAAGCATTCAACCAAGATTTATTTTTGCAAGACTTAAGAAAAGCAGCCCTTGATCACGTTTACCAACTTCCTGACCCGGACGATGCATTAGCTTTCTGGACGAAGACAGTCTACAATGTGTTCAATAAACACGTGCCAATCAAAGAAGTTCGAGTCAAAAATCAACATAAATCCCCATGGGTCACTAGAGAAGTTCTGGAAATCATGAGAGAGCGAGATACAGCACACAAAAATAAAGATTTCATCAATTACCGCAGACTAAGGAATAAAGTTCAATATGAAATTCGTAGGATCAAAAAAGATCATTTTAAAAATTTGATTGTAGATAATTCAAACAGTACAAATATATGGAAGGCTATTAACTTGCTAACCAATAAGAAACGCCCTACAGAATCAGCAATACCAAATTCCATAACATGCGATGAATTCAGTTTGTTCTTTCAATCAGAAATAGAGAATCTAAAGTCTTCAATACCAGACTCATCGTGTAATTTAAGTTCACTGGCATCATTCTGTGAGGAGAAGTGCACCAGAAATATTCCCGCTGAGATTCCTTTAATGTCTGTTGCAGACGTTTATAAATATCTCTTAAACCTCAAATCAACAAACTCACACGGCCTAGATGGTATCAGTAATAGAATTCTTCGTTGTGCTGCACCAGTCATTAGTGAGTCCTTAACGTTCATATATAACCAGTGCCTGGCCAAAAACTACTTTCCATCTGCATTTAAAATTGCTAAAGTGTTTCCGCTAATTAAAAATGGCTCAATCGATAATAGCGTTTTGGGTAATTATAGACCTATTTCCTTACTATCGTCGCTATCAAAACCACTAGAAAAACACATTCATAATATAACGTTACACCATTTAATTAACAACGATCTAATAATTAACAGTCAATCTGGGTTTCGACCTAAATATTCTTGCCATAGTGCTCTAACAAAAATGACCGATAACTGGCACTTAAACATCAACAACGGGAGAATTTGTGGAGCGGTGTTTGTAGACTTTAAAAAAGCTTTTGATATGGTAGATCACGATATTTTAATTAGAAAACTAAAACAAATGAAGACAAGCACCAACATGGTGAACATAATTACGTCATTTCTATCCGACAGACAACAAGTCGTGTCCTTCAACAACTGTCTATCAAGACCCACACAACTTAATATTGGTGTGCCTCAGGGCTCAATACTAGGTCCGCTGCTTTTTGCAGTTTATATTAATGATCTTCCTTTATATATCAATACAACTTGTGATCTATTTGCAGACGACTGTACTATATATACTAGTCAAGAAAACCGTAGTGAATTAGAGAATTCTTTACAAAAGGAACTTGATAATCTTACTAGATGGAGCAATGAAAACCGCATGCAAATTAACATCGACAAAACCAAATCCATGCTAATAACGACCAGACAAAAACTACAGACACTAGCCATAACTGGACCACCACTCGAACTCCGCATGGGCTCGTTACCTATAGTTAATGTGACTGAACATAAAACACTAGGTCTTTTAATTGACAGCCATTTGAACTGGAGCTCTCATGTTCACGCTCTTACCAAGAAAATAGCACAAAAAGTTTACCAACTTGCTAAAATTCAGCACTTCCTGGACGAAAGCACACGAAAAATATTCTATACATGCTATATCCAATCACATCTCGATTACTGTTCCACAGTTTGGGATGGTTGCCCTAAATCTAATTTAAAACGACTATGTTCTCTTCAAAACCGCGCTATTCGTCTGGTTTCTGGCATAAAGCACGTTGAAAGTAATAATTTGTACAGTCATCTAAGACTTCTACCACTTCAAAAGCGCTTCCTTTTCAACAAAGCCAAATTAGTGAATAAAATTATATCTCAAAATACCCCAGAGTATCTTCTGCCGCTGATTCAATCTAATGCAATGAACAGCAAGCGCCTAAATTTGTTACATGTCTCAAAGCCTAGATTGGACCTATACAAAACATGTTTCGCCTATTCTGGTGCTCACTTATGGAATGGTCTGCCTCCAGATCTGAAAACTCCAATGAGTCCCTACACATTTAACCGAAAACTCTTTCAATACTTAATCCATATCGACTATATGCCACCATAATTCATTTACTGGTATAATTGTTCATTATAATTGTTCACTATATATGTGTGTGCGTGTTGTGTGTGTGTGTGTGTGTGAGAGAGAGAGAGAGAGAGAGAGAGAGAGAGAGAGAGAGAGAGAGAGAGAGAGTGAATGTGTGTGTGCGCACGTGCATGCGTGTGTGTGGAGAGAGTGATTGAGCGAGAAATGGTGGGGGAATGTGTCAGTGCATGCATTCGTACGTGTATGTGTGAGAGTAAGTGAGGGAGTGTGTGCGTGAGTGCATGCGTTCATGCGTATGTGTATGTGTGAGAGAGTGTGATTGAGAGAGTGTGTGTGTGTGCATGAAGGATTGTGTGTGAGGGAGTGAGACAGTGGGAGAGTTGTTGTGTTAGTGTGTGTGTGTGAGCGCGCGCATGCGTGTGAGTGTGTGTATATGAAAGAATACACAGAGAGAGAGAGAGAGAGAGAGAGAGAGAGAGAGAGAGAGAGAGAGAGAGAGAGAGAGCTGAGCAGATGCATGTCATGTAACACGCATGTTATGTAACACGCGAATCCATATGTTTGTGTATTCTCATCTGTCATATTATCAGTTAAATACCAGTTGATTTTATCATGTATAATATAAACTTATGTTCATTACTGTAGTTTGAGTGAGAGAGTGAGTGAGTGTCAATGAGAGACAGAATGAGTGAGAGTGATTGATTGAGCGTGAGAGTGAATGAGTGAAAGTGAATGAGTGAGCGTGAGAGTGAATGAGTGAGCGCAAGAGTGAATGAGTGAACGTGAGAGTGAATGCGTGAGAGTGAATGAGTGAGCGTGAGAGTGAATGAGTGAGCGGGATAGTGAATGATTGAGCATGAGAGGGAATAAGTGAGAGTGAATGAGTGAGCGTGAGAGTGAATGAGTGAGCGGGAGAGACAGAATGAGTGAGAGTGAATGAGTGAGCGGGAGAGTGAATGAGTGAGCGGGAGAGTGAATGAGTGAGCGGGAGAGTGAATGAGTGAGCATGAGAGTAAATGAGTGAGAGTGAATGAGTGAGCGGCAGAGTGAATGAGTGAGCGGGACAGTGAATGAGTGAGCGTGAGAGTGAATGAGTGAGCGTGAGAGTGAATAAGTGAGAGTGAATGAGTGAGCGTGAGAGTGAATGAGTGAGCGTGAGAGTGAATGAGTGAGCGGGAGAGACAGAATGAGTGAGAGTGAATGAGTGTGCGGGAGAGTGAATGAGTGAGCGGGAGTGTGAATGAGTGAGAGTGAATGAGTGAGCTTGTGAGTGAATGAGTGAGGGTGAATGAGTGAGCGGGAGAGTGAATGAGTGAGCGGGAGAGACAGAATGAGTGAGAGTGAATGAGTGAGCGGGAGAGTGAATGAGTGAGAGTGTGTGTGTGTGAGTGAAGTGAGAGTGAATGAGAGAGAAAGAGAGAATGTGTGTGTGCGTGTGTGTGTGTGAGCATACGCAAGCGTGTGTATATGAAAGAATACAGAGAGAGAGAGAGACAGAGAGAGAGAGAAAGAGAGAGAGAGCTGAACAGATGCATGTCATGTAACACGCATGTTATGTAACACGCGAATCCATATGTTTGTGTATTCTCATCTGTCATATTATCAGTTAAATACCATTTGATTTTATCATGTATAATCTAAACTTATGTTCATTACTGTAGTTTGAGTGAGAGAGTGAGTGAGTGTGAATGAGAGACAGAATGAGTGAGAGTGAATGAGTGAGCGTGAGAGTGAATGAGTGAGAGTGAGAGTGAATGAGTGAGAGTGAATGAGTGAGCGTGAGAGTGAATGAGTGAGCGTGAGAGTGAATGAGTGAGCGGGAGAGTGAATGAGTGAGCGTGAGAGTGAATGAGTGAGCGTGAGGGTGAATGAGTGAGCGGGAGAGTGAATGAGTGAGCGTGAGAGTGAATGAGTGAGCGTGAGGGTGAATGAGTGAGCGGGAGAGTGAATGAGTGAGCGTGAGAGCGAATGAGTGAGCGGGAGAGTGAATGAGTGAGAGTGTGTGTGTGTGTGAGTGAATGAGTGAGAGTGAATGAGTGAGCGTGAGAGTGAATGAGTGAGTGTGAGAGTGAATGAGTGAGCGTGAGAGTGAATGAGTGAGCGTGAGAGTGAATGAGTGAGCGGGAGAGTGAATGAGTGAGCGGGAGAGTGAATGAGTGAGCGGGAGAGTGAATGAGTGAGCGGGAGAGTGAATGAGTGAGCGGGAGAGTGAATGAGTGAGCGTGAGAGTGAATGAGTGAGCGGGAGAGTGAATGATTGAGCGGGAGAGTGAATGAGTGAGCGTGAGAGTGAATGAGTGAGCGTGAGAGTGAATGAGTGAGCGTGAGAGTGAAAGAGTGAGAGTGAATGAGTGAGCGTGAGAGTGAATGAGTGAGAGTGAATGAGTGAGCGTGAGAAGGAATGAGTGAGCATGAGAAGGAATGAGTGAGCGTGAGAGTGAATGAGTGAGCGTGAGTGTGAATCAGTGAGCGGGAGAGTGAATGATTGAGCGTGAGAGTGAATGAGCGAGCGTGAGAGTGAATGAGTGAGCGGCAAAGTGAATGAGTGAGCGGGACAGTGAATGAGTGAGCGTGAGAGTGAATGAGTGAGCGTGAGAGTGAATAAGTGAGAGTGAATGAGTGAATGCGGGAGAGTGAATGAGTGAGCGTGAGAAGTGAAATGAGTGAGCGGGAGAGTGAATGAGTGAGCGGGAGAGTGAATGAAGTGAGCGGGAGAGTCGAATGAGTGAGCGGGAAGTGAATGAGTGAGCGTGAGAGTGAATGAGTGAGCGGGAGAGAGTGAATGACGTGAGCGGGAGAGTGAATGAGTGAGTAGGGAGAGACAGATTGAGTGAGCGTGAGAGTGATATGAGGGAGCGTGAGAGTGAATGAGTGAGCGGGAGAGTGAATGAGTGAGCGGGAGAGTGAATGAGTGAGAGTGTGTGTGTGAGTGAATGAGTGAGAGGGAATGAGTGAGAGTGAGAGTGAATGAGAGAGAGAGAGAGAGAGAGAGAGAGAGAGAGTGTGGGCTGTGTGTGTGTGGTGTGTGTGTGGGGGGGGGGGCACGCTGGCATCACTACTTTTAAGTCACATACTTTTTATGTACATATTTTTATCCATATTTAGCCTTGTTTATGTTTACAACATTCATTTCACAATGTTTATTTTTCTTCCTATGTAAATGTATAATGCTCTTGATGAACGAAAGACGAGTGATTGGAAGGGCCGAATGTAAGACGGGCCTGCGCGCCCAATTTGTGACCCTAATAAAGTTGATTTAATGTTGATTTGATTTGATTTGATTTGATTTGACAGGGAATACCCCTACCCCGCCACCCACCGATGAAAACAATGGCAACGCTCTATTCATTTGTTTCATTTATCCACACATTGTCAGGTGTTTTGTTCACTCCTACTGAACATAAGTAACGATGTCATCTCCTTTTAAAAACATATGCACATTACTTTACGTGAAAAACTGGTTAAACTAAAAAGCTTTAAAGGGACCTCTGCAAGTAAAGACAGAGTTAACTATGTGTTCTTTGATGGAGATAATTTCTATTGTTCTTGCCATCGACTTAATTGACATTGTTTTGACTTGGTACACAAAATATATGATTAAAGGAACGTTATAAAAAATATTTTTACGTTATTTTAGGAACTACATAACAAATCTCATTCCATTTCTTCTTCTACCCTATTTTCCTCCAATGAGGCGTAGTCCTTCATGTCCTTAACTATCCCTGGCAACTCCGTCCATGTCCTCCCCATATTATACACTTCTGTTTCTACTTCTCGTCTCTGTGTGGTTTAGATCTTCCTCTATTTCCTTGTGGATTCCAGACAAAACCCTTTGTGTTATACTATTCTCTTGTTGTCTCATTGTATATCCTATCCCGATTCATCGTCTTTTCTTAACTGGTTTTTGTTCTCTGGTATTTGTCTTGTTCGCTCCATGAACTTTACATTTGTGATTCTGTATTACATGTTATTTCATCTAATTTGCGCAGGAACCAAGTAATGATTGTTTGAGTTTACTTGTAATCGTTTTAATTATTCTGAAAGCTTCTGACACAAACAGTTTGGCTGATTTAAAGTTAAAACTGAATATTCTAAAGTTTGGTGCTAAGTTTAATTTATGTTGACTTTCACAAACTTGCTAGTGCAGACGTTGTAACAAATATGGCGACACTACTGTTTCCATCGCTGATGCACATGCAGGTGTTAATGTTATTTGCTCAGCATGACCAGGCCGAGATAGGAGGACTTTCTATTAAAATGTACCAGGCCGACATCGCTGAGAAATACTTGAATGAAATCCCCTGACTGTAATAGGAAAACTCCACCTGACAAGAAAGACATAATAAATTTAGTACAAAATAAATTAGATACAGTCTCTCTGTGCACGAGTGAGTGTCTTGATAAGTGAAAACACAAAAGATCTGCAATAACTGTTGAACACTCTAGTAATAGAGAAGGCAAACAAAAGACTGTCCTTGAATGTCGAAACAAACATAAATAATGGTTATATCTCAGAAGAAAAACACCAAAATGTGATATTACAACTGAAAGAAATCATGCTTAACCACATCCATAAATTGGATTATCTAATGACAATCATAGCAGTAGATGGAAGTATGTTTTCTTTTCCTGTCCTCTCGCTTGTAACTCGAGTACCACTAGTACTTGCCACTACAGGAGAGTGCACGAGACTGATGTTTGCATGTGGGTTAGCTTGCTGTAGTACCAGTGTTCCCCGCCAGCAGGAGAACCCACTCCGACTTCTGATGCGTAAATTACGTTCCCATGTTAAGGCGAGATTCATTTTATTCTAACTGACCGGTGTAGGGCTTGAATCCGCTACTTGCCATTTGCACTCTGGAAGTTTAAGAGCAAGTGCTCTTATCCATTCGGCCCCGCTGACCTCCAGATGGAAGATGCGTGACAGAGATTAAGAGCAAGATAAGACAAGAGAAAGCTGCATGTCAGTAGATGAAAATTATCATATGTAATAAATCACTTTGTTAGAATGTCAGAAAGAGATAACTGATATGTGATATAGAACATATTGTGCTGTATGACAGTGAGTCTTGGAATGTGAACAATCAGACTAGGAGGAGAAGAGTACAGGCAGCTGAATGTGATTTCCAGACGATTTTTGTGAATACCTACCTGAACTCAGACTCATATACATATGGCATCAGTCAACTGAATATAACAACAACTGTATGGGGATGCCGTGAACCTGACATTTGATAACTACTTTTGTTAGAATAATGGGAGTTGCGTGGCTGAAAGGTTATGAGCACTCGTTCTTAAACTTCTGACGCGCTGATGGTGAGGTAGTTTGTCTCTCACTAAAAATGTCACTTGAACTTAAACGTCCACGTCTTGTAACTGGCTTGAGGATGTAAATAACAAGTACATTATAAATCGTAGTAGTACATTATGGACTACGCTTAAAGTCAAAGCGAGCTAACAATAACAACAGCGAAACTCAGATGCCTTGTCAAAAGCTATGACATCCCTTCCAACACAACCGCGCCGACTGCCTTACCACCTTGTGAGCGAAGAACGAAAAAAAAAAAAAACACTATTAGAGACATTAACATGGAGGTCTGAGTGGGAGCGAGACAACAAAGGAAAGAAACAACAAGAAAACAAATTCTTGCAACATTTACCCGTGAAACTGGTTATCAAATCTCGCTTGCACTGATGGCATATGGTGTGGACTGAAGTCAGCAGTATCCCAGTTCTGGAGTCCCACTGCGGACTTGTGCGATGTACGTGGCTTGACCATATCTTGTAGAGGTTAAGAAACAGAAAACATGTATGTACATGGCAGCGTGCAGTAGCAGTACAGCTGTAGCAGGAGGTCTGGAAAAAGCTCGTATTAAGAGGAGAGTGGAAGAAGATTGTGGAAGTACGTGCATACAATAAGAAGTGGGAAAAGAGGGGCAGGATGAAGAGAAGAAGAAGAAGATGTTGAGGAGAAAAAGCAGAAGAAAAAGATAGAGGATGAGTCAGAGAAGTGTAAGAAAGAAAGAAAGAAAGAAAGAAAGAAAGAAAGAAAGAAAGAAAGAAAGAAATATGATGACTGAAAAATACTTATAAAATATGAGAAAGGAACTGGGAAACAACACAGACTAAGATCAATTTAAAGACAAAATAAGAAAAGAAAACGGATAAAATAAGAACATGATGACAGTGTAATAATAATTTCAATAATAGTAGTAGTAACAGTAGTAGTAGTAGTAGTAGTAGTAGTAGTAGTAGTAGTAGTAGTAGTAGTAGTAGTAGTAGTAGTAGTAGTAGTAGTAGGAGATGGAGGCGGAGGAGCAGCAGCGGCAGTAGCAGCAGCAGAAACAGCAGCAGCTGGAAACTCCACCTGACAAGAAAGACATAATAAGAAATAAATAAATAAATATGATGACTAAAAAATACTTATAAAAGATAAGAAAGGAACAGTGAAACAACACGGCAGCGGCAGAAGCTGCGGCGGCAGTAGCAGCAGCAACAGCAGCAGCGGTGGCGGTAGTAGTAGTAGTAGTAGTAGTAGTAGTAGTAGTAGTAGTAGTAGTAGTAGTATTAGTAGTAGTAGTAGTAGTAGTAGTAGTAGTAGTAGTAGTAGTATTAGTAGTAGTAGTAGTAGTAGTAGTAGTAGTAGTAGTATTAGTAGTAGTAGTAGTAGTAGTAGTAGTAGTAGTTTTAGTAGTAGTAGTAGTAGTAGTAGTAGTAGTAGTAGTAGTAGTAGTAGTAGTAGTAGTAGTAGTAGTAGTAGTAGTAAAAACAATAATTGTAATACATATTTTTTTAAGAAAGATAGGGGACATAATTCACCAGCCACACGGTAAGTGGAGATAACTTATACAAATAAAATATGCAAATCCTATGCAGGACTTTGCGATCAACCCCAATCTCAGGTTGATGTACTAGACAATTGTATGTTCAGTAATGTGCCGTTAATGCTAGGTCAGATATGACTAAGCTACCGTATAACAGAAGACGGCACTACCTGATTTCTGGTAGCGCCGAATATTTAACGGCGTTGATCAAACACGAATCCTCATATTGTGCCAACGGCTTCGGGCGGAAGAGCGCAGTTGGAAGGGTAAAAGTTTTACCCTAGTGCGAGGATATGTAATCAGGGCAGGTCAGACCCAAAGCCTTGGCCAGCAACAGGTCTAGGATGGAAAAACCGACAGGAGGACAGTTGGAACATTTCTTCGCTGATCCGGGAACTTCTGCAGATTGCCTTGTTCCAGACGCGTAGTATTACCTTTCCTCTGTAGTAAAGTAGACAGGCCGAGTGAGAGATCATGCTGCATGGGCAATACATGGTCTCTACGTTCAGCCCAGGCTTTGTGCTTTGGAGAGGTATAACTCCATTTTACAAACTATCAAACAAACTATTTTAACCCCGGGACTGCCACAGTGATCTGTAATCTCACCGGTGCTCTTTAACGTGGATACGAGCAAGATTGCAAACCTAGTGGTTGGAAGAATACTAACATTTGCAGATGATATTCTTGCATATAGGCAGGGGAGAGATAGGGAGCAAACAGCCCAGGAGTTACCGGCGACAGCAGACAAAGTGATTGACTGGTGCACATAAATGAGTGCTGTCATCGACCCGGTAAAGGCGGCTGTGTTGTGGTGCTCTCTGGACAACAGGATTGTGAGAGCTGATGTCCCAAGCCTCGCGATAGATGGTAGAAATGTCAGCAGAGAGAACAAACTGAAGTATCTGGAGATCACATTTGACAGGAGCATATCCTTCAAGGACCATGTGGAGACGGTTGTGACAAGATCTCAAAAGGGACTCAGTGCACTTAAAACTATGGCTGCAATGGACACAGAGCAGATAATGCTTTTCATACTATACCAGCACTTGATCCTCTCAGTAATTTATTATGGATTAGGACTGATCACTGTCTCAGAGAGTCAGCTGGTGAAGTTAGAGCGCACACAGAACGAAGCTATGCGGGTCATTCAGGGATGCATCAGAGACACCCTAGTAGTGTGTATGCGTTACATCCTTAGTCTGCCGACTGTTGCTGGTAGGCTCAAGGTGATGCAGGCGAAGGCATACCTCAGAGTAGCTGCAGACACAGACCACCCACTGCATGAGGCGCTGGACGCAGTTAAGGGTCGGCGACTGATAAGAAGGAAATCATGGATGGCTCAGGCGGAGGATACGATCAGACAGGTGTGCATCTTGGATTTCATTAGGCGAGGGGAGTGGGTCAGAATGCCAGCGGAGCAGTCAGACTTGTGCAGAGTTATAATCACATTAAGCTTGGAGTTCTGGGAGTGGCCATCAGGGGCCACGGAAGTGGAAATCCAGCAACTAATTCAAGATAATGCTCACTCGGGTGATGTGATTATCTACACAGATGGTTCGGTGTCAAGAGGTGAGAGAAGTGGCTGGGGGTTCATAGCCAAAGCTAATGGTCGACATTTGGTGCAGGAGAGCCTGGCATATGATACCACAACATCCAGCTTAAGAATGGAGATGGAGGCAGTCACTGCGGCTCTCCGCTGGATGGAGAATACAACACACACACACACACACACACACACACATCGTGATTGTAACTGACTCAGAAAGCATGTTGACGAGGGTGAGGACGGGCAGGCTTCGTGCCGAGTGGCTTGCTTCGCTTTGGAGGTCACAGGTGACAAGCATCGCCTGGATCTTTTCTCCGGAGCATACCGGTGTGCTGGGAAATGAACAGGCGGACAGATTGGCTGGCTCTGCAGAACTTGGTGGAGTATTGATACATGACAAGGCAGACGTGGTTGCGGCCTTGTGGGAGCACGTGTACACCTCGGAGGAGCAAATGGATTACCATGGTCTGGCAAAAATGAGACTGCGAGGAGTGACGAGGGGATCTGGCCGACGCTCAGCGCTCAGAGGAAAGGCGAGACGGATATATAATCAGATTGCTACTGGTACTTTTGGTGTTGGAACTCTTCGCTGGCTGCTGAGGATGGGGACGGAACGCTTATGAGAATGCCCCGAATGCTGTGATGTCGATTCCTAAAGCAATCAGTCAATCATTTACAAACTATCATCTGTCAAGACAGCAAGATGCCAGTCATCCAGTCAGTTTACCATTGCTTTCTGAACGAGAAGTCAACGTTTCAATTCAAACTGACGCGTGGTAGGAAACGATCCCGCTACCTCATCATCAGCGTACCGGAAGTTTAAGAGCTATAGCGTTCTTATCTCTTTGGCCACGTCTGAGGAAATGCAATCACAAACTACCGGCTCGTTTCAAAATCAAATACTTGTTGACATACATGGGGAAGTGACACCATGGATTACAAGCATCAAACATTCTGTTCAGGAATAGAACTAAATACATTCAAAACAATGTATAAAGAAGCAACAACATTTTTGGCCTCACAGTTAAGAGAAATCACCAAGTAAGGTCATCTCGTATATAGCCACGTAAGTGCAAAGATTTTGCCTCGTAAATCAAACAGGGAATCTGTGAACTCAGTGCACGAAACTGGTAGCACCTACTTGGATTCAAAAGTGTGTGTAATGGAGCTATAGAAAAAATAACAAGTAAAAGGCCCTTTTACACAATGTAATGCTTGTTGGATATGTAGTGCTAGTGTCATAAGTTTGTAGAGAAGTCGACACTCTAGATATGATGTCATCAATATCGGACTGGCCGCCTTTACTTCCCACCACTGTATGATACATATTTTAGGCTGGGTTGACCTAAGAGCCCAGGTCAGTATCCTTTTAAAATCCGCTGAGATAGAAATTCAATCCTCGACTACCAGACCGGCAGACAAGCATGATAGTCACTGGGCCACCACGGGTTCTACAGATCAGTTCATGATATCAATATTTTTTTTTTGTGGGTAGAATTTCTACTTATGAATGCTGACTAAAACTGTCTAATCTTTTATGTTTCCAAATGACGAGGGGTTTTCGAAGTGCATAACATGTACACAGATCCTCTTATTCTGTCTCCCTCATAAGAAAAGCCTGAATGTCAGATCGACTACTCCACAGTCAAGTAGAATATACGGCGGGCGCTTTATCTGTATGCCTCTATGCGTGCGAGTTGTACCTCCTCCATTGCATAGACATTGTACTACCATTCCAGTCTTTTCCTAGGCGCGATCGCCGTACCACTAATCCATTTCTTTGCTGGCGTGAATGTCGTGCCTCAAAACGCTCATTGACATAGATGCAGATGTAATAATTCTAATCCGCTCTTCTACATAGATGTGAGTGCAGAACCTCTAATCCCCGCCTTTACACATTCGTGACCGTAAATTACCAATCCGCTCCTTTACATAGATGTGAAAAAAGAACCTCTAATCCACCCCTTTACATAGACGTGAAGAAACCTCTAAACCACCCCTTTACACAGACGTGAAGAAATCTCTAATCCACCCCTTTACATAGACGTGAAGAAACCTCTAATCCATTCCTTTACATATACGTGACCATCGTACCTCTAATCCACTCATTTACATAAGCCTGACCGCCGTGCATCCAAGCCTCCCCGTTAGATCATTATTATGTGCCTTGCTGGCTGACGAGGGCGATAATGTTTCTGCACATCTTGCAAATTCCAAAGGTATATATCACATCGTGTGCTGATTCCCCTCCGAGCCATGACACAAGACTGCCAAGAATTATCTCTCGCTGCCTAGATCTATTTCTTCTTCCACATATCTTCCATTTGTCGCATGTTGCAGTTTGTGTCTTCTCATAATGGGATTAAAAAAATATTAAGACTTCCCCTTTTTGGTGTTTGTGGTAAGTTGTCTTTGCGACTTAGCTTCCTTCAAAATGTTCAGATTACTCATTTTGCCAGCCAAGAAAAGTTTCAGTATTCTTCTATAAAACAACATCTCCAAATTCTCCCTGGATTATTTTCGCTTGTTTATTAATTTTCCAGGACTCAGCAGCAATGTCTTAGAACAGGTTCTATATAATGTGCAATTATTTTTTTTTCAAACTACGAATGAGAAAGACTTACAGCATGAACATGTTCTTCATTTGATAGGAAGCAGGTTTTGCTTGTCCAATTCTGTTCTTTATCTATGTAATGCTTCTTTCATCTGGTGTTATCTAGTTGCCTAGATATTTGAATATCTCCACTTGTCGCAAAATAACATCATTCACTTTATTTGTACATTTAGGCACGACCTTTTTTTATTTATTTATTTTTTTTTTTAAAGTACTGACCTATATCTGATGAGATCTTCGATTTTCAGAATAGGGATATCGGGATTCACTTCGTGGTCTGTCGACAAGTGTGTTTGCATCAAAATGTACCCAAAACCGCATGCCATAGTCTTCGCAAACTGTCCTCAGATACATCAAAGATGAGCACAGACAGATGGGGCATACACGAGATAAGACGAGTAGCACAAGAAATGGATATACAATCCGACGACAGTGAGGCCCTCCAGGCACAGAAACACTTATTGCATCCATCGATCGGTCTAGCAGTCCACCACACACTCAGCCGGAAATGATCGACAATACATTCAATTTATATGATAGTTTATTTTAAAAAATACATTACACAATAGCAATTGCTTGCCGTCTACTTGCGACAGCAATTATATGTCTGTATCTGTAATTAATATCAACACACCCCTACACCCACTATAGAATCACCTCCGGAACTCCCGGAATTCCTTTGTGGTGAAAAAGAGTGTTGAATTGCTACATAGAACCTGTACTTTTATATGGATGTGAAACGTGGACAATGAGCAGACAAGCTGAAAAACATATGATGGCTATGAAAATGTGGTTTCTGAGGAAAATGCAAAGAATACCATGGACAGACAGAAATACCAATGAACAAGTTCTTCAAGAAACAAATGAAGATCTTCAACTGATTAGAGACATTAGACGTAGAGAGTCAAAATTGTGTGGGCATGTTTTGAGAAGAAATGAATTAAAGAACTTGGAGACAACTGGCAAGATCGAAGGGAAGAGACCAAGGGGAAGACCAAGAAGTAAATACCTGGATGGTTTGGCCACGTGGCTGGTCGAGACTGGAATACGGAGCTGATCCACGACTCTGGTGATCGAGTTAGATTGCAAAACATGACCGCCCACGCTTATCTGCATGGCAAACGATGGATGAATGGATGGTGGTGAATTAAAAATGAAGTACCTTTTATTTATATTATATCTACCAACCGGGATCCCTCGTATTTATTATTTTCATCTCATTATATCTTCACTGTATGAGGATGATTCTGGGATGCACAAGGGACACCGCAATATTGTATGTGTGATACATCCTGGCTTTGCCGACATTGCAGACAGACTCAAGTTTTTGTAGACAAGGTCATACCTCAAGGTAGCTGAGGATAAGGGATACCTCCTACATGATTCCCTGGATGCATGCAGCCAAGAGCCACAGGCTGCTAAGAGGAAGATCATGGAAGGCTCAGGCAGAAGATACCATCAGAGAAGTGTGCACACTTGAGAAGATTGGCAGAGGTAAGGAGTGGGTCAGAGTGCCGAATAGAAATTCATATTTGTGTGGGGTTATAATCACTTTGGGTTGTGAATGCAGGGAGTGGCCAGCAAGCGGTAGGGAAAAAGAAATTCAGCAATTGATTCAGGACTATTCTCGTCCTGATGATGTGATCATCTATACAAATGGCTCTGTGTTAAGAGGCAAAAAAGTGCCTTTAGATTCATAGTAAAAGCTTATGGCCAATGTTTAGTAAAGGTGAGCTTGGCACATGGCCACACACATTCAAGTCTGAGAATGGAAGTGGAGGATGTTACTGCAGCTTTCCGCTGGTTGGAGAAGAAAGTGTATACATATATGGTAACTGTAACTGATTCACAAAGCATGCAGACAAAGGTGAAGGCTGGCATGCTTCGTGTAGGATGGCTGCATCGATTCAGAGGTCGCGGGTTGTGAGCATCTGATGGATATTTTTTTCTAGGACACGCTGGTGTGGTTGGAAATGAACAGGAAGACAGACAG
Organism: Cepaea nemoralis; assembly: GCA_014155875.1. Lineage (NCBI taxonomy): Eukaryota > Metazoa > Mollusca > Gastropoda > Stylommatophora > Helicidae > Cepaea > Cepaea nemoralis. The sequence continues at coordinate 38,198 of JACEFZ010022017.1, read as the reverse complement.
GCTAGTGCTATATCATTAAGGGATGGTTTGATGCATGATAAGGTAGATGTGGTGAAGGCCCTCTGGGAGCACGTGAATAATGCAGAAGAAAGATAGACTATCATGATCCAGAAAGAATGCAGCAACAAACAAGGGGTGGTCATAGTATCTAGTTGACAGTCATCACTTAGAAGTAACCCAAGGCGGACATGTAATCAGATTTCAACGGGCACCATTAGTATTCGAACTCTTCGCTGGCAGTTGAAGATGAGGACGGAGAGCTATGGGAATGCCTCGAGTGCAGTGATGTCGGTTTTTGACTCAACGTATCTTTACTGTATAATGAGGACAAATCAGGAAACATTATACAATCTTGTCTGACGCCAATATTTATACACTGAAATGTTCCTAAAAGGTTGTTGTTTCTTAATGCTGCTGTTTGCTGTCACTATATGTTCTTTATTATTTTCAGGTACACCGCACTTATCAGGGATCGTGACCATAAACTGTTCCTTAATTGTTTGATTTCTGAAATATTCTATATTGAAATTATTGCCATTTTTATAATATGTTATGTATTTATTGAATTTCAGTTTAATGTTACTTATTAGAAGATTATCATCTGGACGCACATCTCCACCTTTACAACTTTTACGTCAAAGTAGAGGTGATCTAAATTTCTTGTTTATACAAAATACGAACAATTTCAGATTCTATAGTTTTATCTGGTGATACCTGCGTTGCTTTTTATGTTCTTTTATTTCGGACCCGAAAAAACAAAAATAATAAATAAAAAATGACACAACAAAACTTCTACTTATGACATACTGATTCCCTAAATAATTACTGATGAATAATACATGATTTTAGTTAATTACCCCGAGTCTGCGTTTCCGTTATTTTCTCTTCTTAACCCGTCTTATCCAATCATATCTTGACATTCTGATCACTCATTACAATGTTGACATTTCCATTTAAAGTAAACGGTTCTAGACTTGACATCAATATTTAGTAATAAATAAATACCCACTGGAACTTTCCTATACTACAGGCACATGGTATGTAAAAATCAATCAAAAATGGAAACCCTACCTGATTTGATAACGCATTTTCCGTTTCATTTACCTTGAAGAACACGTTGCTGTAAATATAGTAAGTGCCAGTTTTCAGAATAACAATGCCGTCTTCAAGAATTGTGGCGCCTCGGCTTTGTTCTCCCAGGCATTCGTTGTTGCTGGGATCAAACTTCACCACACTGAAATCTGGTACACATTGAGAAATTACCTTTCATTCTCTCCGCGTAGATAGCTTCTGTATTTCACTTTCTACGTAAATACGTGGAGAATATAGATTGTCTTCCAGTAGAGAAGTGTGGCGCGACTTCCGAACATCACATTCTCGGGGATCCAAGATATTCCGAGAGCCTCGGAATCCAGTCAAATTTTGTGAACCCAGTGTAGCTCATCCCAGGAGTAAACGATATTCTCTCTCAACCCATGTATTGCGTGTTTTGAGAGAAAGACAGTACCATGAAAAGAAGGTAGACAGTTCACTTATATTCTAGAAATGAATGTACCACATTTGCATATTCGAGCAACGAGTTCCCTCATTTGCATATTCTGCAAAAACCTGTATGGGTCAGATAAGGGGAGATAAACGCAAGGCAATATATATAATCATCGTCAAGTGCCTTGCCAGCTGGCGTAGGCGTTCATGTCTCTCCACATATCTCTACCTCGGTTTTTGGTGTTCTGGATCAACTCTGCTGCTAATATTCCTCTATGTCACCATCTCAAACCATCCAGCATCATTTCTCTTGGTCTGCCTCTGCCGCTGTTTTCCTCGTTCTTTCCAATCGTCTCCATGTTCTCCAATGCCTCTCTTCTTATAACATGACCAAAGTTTGTATTTGTCTTATTGTTATATATTATGTTCTAGTTTTCTTAGCCTTTTTCAGGCAATCGTCGTTATTTACTCTGGCAGTCCAAGAAATTCGCAACATTCGTCTTAGGAACCACATCTTTGCTGCTTCCAAGTTCATCTTAATTTGCTCACTTATATTCCTAGATTCACTGCCAAATGTCAAAACAGGTTGTATATAGCATTTCAGCACTCACTTTCTTACATTCAATGATTGTGACTTATTGTATCAGATACTTTTCCTTTTATGAAATGCAGCTTTTGCTTGCCCTAGTCTGCTCTTAATCTCTATTGTGCACCTTATGTCTGATGCTATAAATGCCTCTAGGTATTTTATATGCAGAATATTGTCTATGTAAATGTCCTTCTCATTTATCCATCACATCCAGAGGTTTTTCACTGTGTACAACAACTGCATCTACCAAATGTTGCAGATCCTGTTCATAGGCTGCAATCAATACTGTATCAATCATCCGCATATCTAAGGTTATTGATATTACGTCCAAGAAAGGTGATTCCTCTCATATTGTCTAAATGGTACGAATATAGCTTTCAGTTTTTATATTGTCCAGTGTATTCTCTGATATTGCTTTCTTTCCTTAAATTCTATGAGTGTCAATTAATGTATCTGAATGCTTTGTCTTCGAAATTTCTTACCGTAACTGGAGATTATGACAGCTCTTGCAAGTAACCCGCTTGGTGACAGTAGAGGACACGACTTGGCTATGTCTCATCATCACCATTGTGGCATATTAAAACGTCCTTACCCTTTCCTAACATTGACTCCCTTAAAAATAAACAATCCCTAACAACTACTGGTTAAGTGTCTTACTTAGTGTAGGAGAAGGAAAGAAAACAGAGCTTAATGTATTTGGCATTAGCCAAATTAATTTGGCCTTAGTTTGGTTCACGTACCTGGCCAAGACCGGGTAGATGTTACACAAAAGTAAAATGAAGCCATTATTGGTCAGTGCAGCACAAAAAGAAGACGCGTGAAGCCTCTTCCCTGCTGGGGGGAAAGGCAATTTTGCCTTAAAAACCATCATTCTCTGCAGCTATTGGTATGATATATCTACCTTATTAAGATGTATGCATGCATTTTTATAAAGTACATATACCAGTGTGTTTAATTAAGAATTAGTTAGAATGATAATTCAACCATTCTTGTAAACTGGGGTCTGATAGATTTTTACCACTGAGCGCCATGCGGGTGCCATGCTGTAATTTTTCCTATGTTTTACAATTTCAAATCCCTATGTTAAAACCTTTTATAGGCATTATGAACTTATATCTAACTAATAGTGCTTATAACCTATAAATATTATGTGTACTGTAGAGTATCAACTCTCATGAAACACATTCAGAAACTCTTCTCAATTTGGGAGAAAACTCCAGATTCATACTTCATAGTAGATATCTCGTTTCTGTCAATTTCATATTCCTATGAATAATAACTTCTATGCATGGTGAACTATATCTCACTATCTATGCTTAGAAATCTGCAAATAATCTATGTACTAGAGAGTATTGAACTCTAAAGAACATTTTCAAAGGGACTTTCTCTCCATGCGGACGCAAAATATGGATAACGCATATTACCTGATAGACATGGTTTCGGGTTGGAGAAATGGTTTTCCTAATTTCTAATCTGTAACTTGGAACTATAGTGCTAAATTTTAGTACAATCCTTTTGTTAACAGATTAGTAACCACTCCACATGAGTGATGAACATGTAATCATTTCATAAAATAGTGCTAGGGAATTGCCATGTTTGAGAATATAAATTCAAGAACAAAGAAAGTAAACGCTTGATATAACTGAATGTTCGGATAGGATGTGCCTTCAATCCGCATCACCTCACTGTAGTAGGAACAGAAGCGAAGATTGATGTGAATAAATTGCTTGCAATATTCAGAAGACTGGACCATGCGGCATAAGTTATTCTAATAAATACACTCCGAATAATAGCAGTAATTGGCAAAATATATCACAGCGGTCACTAATCCTCATACTGTGGTAAACAGTGGGGGAAAAATAGTATGTTTTAGTTATGGATTAGCCCCTGAGGAAATCCAAAAACATAGGCTCCTTGCATCATCATTATGATTAATTATTATGTAGGATTATCATGTACTTAATATCAGAGAAATGTACATGTATGTTTTTCTCTGTTATGAGAATTTTTCTCTGTTCTGATTGTTACTCCTTACTGTGGGAATATACATTTTAATGTTACCCTTGAGTTTGATGGAAGAAACCTGTGATATCAGTATTAAGAAGACAATGTTGAAAAGCTTGCCTAATGCTGATTATAGTGGCCGGAAAGAAGACGCGCATTTAGACACCACAGATTAAGTATAGGCTATTATCTCAAGATGAGAGATACAATACAACATGTTGGATGGACAGAGATGTCTTTACTCATAAAAATTCCCATTAACAATCGCAGAAAAAAAACAGAGTGAAGATATCGCAATCACTAGCCGGAGCTAAAACTCTACACCAAACACGAGGGACAGGGAACTGGGAAACCCACTCTATCTCCTTCCCCTTTTTTGTTTGTAATTGGGTTTGTGAAGTTAACAATCCACAGTTAGTGTAATGCTCTTGTTGTATTCTTTGTCATCCGTTTCTATAGGCGAGTGGTGATTTTGGACTGGCTTTGCATCACTATTCAACTGGAAACTGGGACAAAAGCCAGGCGAGAGTGAACAGGGCAACCTGTCCTAAAACAAGTCTGGGCCAACATAACCATGTTTACTGCTGCAATCATAAGCTGCAAACACCAGCAAAAGACCAATTAGAAGAAAACTGACACACGGTGCGGATGAAGTCCTACTTCAGTAGGAATATCCAGGATGGACTTCAGTATCTAATAATCTACAAAGATGAAGATCAACAGAGTAACTGACAACAGTGTATCGTCTGCTTTACTTCTGGGAAGTACCACCTATGGCCTCATCATTCAACCAAATCAGTGAAACTATGGGACAATCCTACTACAAGTTACTAAAACTAGCAACAGTGAAAACCCTTCAACTGTTGGTTGGATTACCAAGTTGATATCCAACAATGGATAAACCTTCGAAAGAAAGTCACAGAGCAGCAAGTCAACATAAGGTTAGAGGCACCCAACACCAAGTTCTAGAATACTAACACCAACTCAAACAAATGGGAAGAGACACTGAAACAACAATAAGCCAATACAACCAATGTACCAACTTCAGAACCTCTGAACCATAACTACACCAGATTACCTCAAGGTTCCAAAACCTGGAACACCATCAAAAAGACCATATGAAAGCAGCTAAATGCCTTTACGCCTGCAACCAAAGAAAGCATCTGATTGCTTGCAACCCTGGGTATATGTGTTGGAGTTAATATTCTTCAGTCCCATGCCTGCAGCAGAATCCTGGAAATAATTCCAGATGAACCAAATGAATAACAAGCAGAATTGTATGTCTACACTGAAAGTAAATACTGAATCAGAACTCGGTGCTGGTCCCATGTCAGCCTAAATGCCAACAACTGGGGAATAGGGTATAGACTGGTGACTAGGTGGGTGAAACCTCTGTGTAAGCCAATTCGATATTCGGATATTAGAAGCCGAGAAGCTGAATGGACGTCAACTTTTCATCAGACCTGATGATAAAAGGAATTACCTTCTGCAAAGCTTAAGTGGAAATCCTGAAGTATGACCAACCTGAGGCACCAAATTTTCACAAGGGCACCGAGCCATTTGCACCAGAAGATTCGTGAATTCAGCCAGAATGGAGGGGATATGTGGTGAATTTATTTCCTAATAGGGATTATAATTATTCCGCACCAAACTTCAGTGGACATTAGAACATGACTGTGAGTATTTTATTTCTGTCCCTGATAATTATGGACATTAACTGCTTCGCACTGGAGAAGAATACCCACCCGCATTGCCTAAAGGAATACTATAATTAATTAGTTTAATTATTAGTATAAACTGCTTTATATATGTGTTTTTTTTTCTATGCCATGTATAAGGTAAATAGTGTTTTATTTGGTAATGAGATATAACAAAATGGTGGTTATGATAAATAGAGTATTTTGACACCAACTCATTATTTTTAAACATGAGACTTGTAAGGGTGTCAAAAACAACTGTTTTATATGTTAGGTTTCTGCACTTAGACCAATGTTGTACTTTTATCTAGGTAAAATAAGTCAAGTTAGCAGAACCAATTTGTGGTTGTTGTGTTGTTTGTAATAACATTGTTTTTCTTGGGTAAAAAGGGGGTAAATGTGTTTTGATAATGCAACTCATTCCCATGCCTGTAAATGAGATTCAATGTGACTATTACACTTACATGTATGTAACTTCAGATCTTGATTTAATACTTGAACTGTTTGTCCAAAATTTGTGATGTGTACATCAAGTAAATGTGGTGTTCACCAGTGGTTGTTTATATGTTGTGAACAATCAATGTCTTCTAGCACTAGATAAACTTTAGAGGGTGATAAGTGGGAATGGAGAAGTACTCAGAAATACAGCTATGAACAGGAGTGAAGTCTTTTCCTTCTTGGGTTTCTGGTAGAATTCTATGATCACCTCAAGTGGCAAAATAATAGAGAATCAAATTAAATCCCCTAGACAGCTTAACATAATATTCTCATAAATTAAAATCCACACCCCACAACCATGTGCCCTGCCAACTGCCGTAGGCGTTAATATCTGTCCGTAGATCTCGGTCACTGACGTTCTGTATCAAATCTGATGATGATATTCCTCTTTGCCACTGTTCCAATCCATCCAGAATCATTAGTTTTGCCATCAGTAGCTTGATGACGGTCTGGTGTCACCTGTGGCTCGTGACAGTCACTACCGGATGTTGCTGTCCTAAGACAGCCATTATCGTCGTTCTCTGAGTCAAATCTACGAAAACTCATGAAATCTAGGGAATATGACTCGTTTGTTTCCCATAACCTTCCACATCTTTAAGGGTGTATGCAACCTCTGCCATTGACAGCAATGTCTGGCGCGTGAGTGCCCTGCTCTGCTCAGCTGCAGTGTTGTCCACTTATTCCGGTGGATATTCGGTCCACAGGCCTGCGTTTGCCACACCGCGGTTTGTTTCCCATGCTCTACCTCATGGAGATGCAGGTATGTTAGTTAGTCGCTGTTCCAACTTCATGGCAAAATTCGCCGTTCCTGTGCCAGTGAATATCACACAAAATGCCCCTCAGTGTGCCATGTAGAACAGACATCAGTACCGACAACCCAGCAGCACGCGCACGCAAGGGCATGCATGAGGCCGCTGCCAGAATGCCAACACAACAGTCCACCACCAAAATTACAGTTTATCACTAGAAATACAGCAACTTCCCAAACATTACTGCGTAGTACAAAACTAGCTACTTCAGCAACCGGCCGCAGCCATTTTCTGAACACACAGTTCACAAAACAAACAACCGCGGACAAATGTAAACCACTCCACACGAGATCCACATCTCACAGTGTTGCTCCAATCACTCAACTCAGTAGCTGGGCGAAGGCACCATGTACTACCAGTCCAACATGCGTGAGCAAACCGTAGCAAGAAGCAAAAACCTCCCAGAGACCATTGCAGCTCAACTGCCTATCCGCCATATTCGATTGGAAGATTGCACGTGCATTTATGAGGCAGGGTGGCATTTCCCAAAACTCGTCAGTACTTTTAGGGGACTGGTTTATCTATATGAGGGCATCATATGTCTGTATAAATGTATTCTCAAGATTTGTCTCTGTGCACATATGAACCAGATTTTCCGGTCTTTAAGCGTGGACAAGATTTGTCTGTCTGTGCGGGTAGATAAAATGCGTCTCTGTATGTGGACAAGGTTTGTCTGTCTGTTCAACATACCTGTCAGTGAGTTCCAGGTTTCTGATACCATCCGCTTGTGAACGAAAACAGTTGAAGATTTCTGCATCTGTGTATAGGCCGCTGGAAATACATCTAAGGAAACGACACATATATGTACACATTAGTGTTTTGTTAAACATTTCACGGACGCAAACACAGTAAAATAAGAACAACACACCTCCAAAACTATCAATTGTTAGTTAGTCGAGGTTCTAACATAACGGCAACAGGTCGTCCACATTATGCTCCGTTCCTGTGCCAGTAAATATCGCACAAAATTCTCCTCACTGCCCCGTGTGAAAAGTGGAACAGACAGGAGTCTTGACAAACCAACAGCCCGCACAGGTACACTGTGCATAATGCCTCCGCCAGAATGCCAACACAAAACCTATCCACGAAAAATACGGTTCATCGTCAATGGAAGCGGCAGTTACTAGGAAACCAGCAGCCACACATTTCTGCATAAGGCAAACCAATCAGTTCTGCGACAAACCGGTGGCCATTATTCCGGACTTGTGTTTGAGTCCACGCTTGGGAAAATATGTAACTTTAACTGTGTTAATATCTTATAGTAATGCATTGTCCTAAACTACGTGAATAAATATCTGTATCCTATAGTCCACGCCGTTTGGTGTTGGTGATCATGTCTGTCGAGAGTCTTCTTTCTCGTGTACTGTCCATCGAATTTGATCCTGATATTCCTCCATTCCATGACGTCAGACTGTTCTGTCTTGGTCTTCCCCTGCCCCTCCTCCTCTCCAACTTTCCCGTTGAGTGAGGAAGATTGGGATAGAGACAGAGAGGGTGAGTTTATAAAACTACTGTTTAGTGCAGAAACATGGATAATGAACAAAATGAACAAGCAATTAGAAAACAATTAGAAAATCAAATGAACGCCCTATCCTGAGGGATTTACAGAAAAATTGGTTGTCTTTGATGTAAACCACAATCTAAAAGAAAAACAAACTCTGAAGTTCAAAGCTGGAAACTACAACAGAGCTGTGGACGGAGATAATTAACTAATGAATGAACTTTATTTTCAAAGGGTACAGAATTGGGCTCGCAGGCCCCTCTAATATTCTTCCCTTTTTATCCTCCCTCCTTTCTTGTATTATTTCATTCATACATCACGTTTGAGGCAAATCTTAGACAACGATGACAATTTGCGTTACACACGTTTGGAATTGGCGCAAAACTCACTGCTACATCTCTCAGTTGCGGGCGATGGCCAATAAGTAATGCCTCCTATGTTTTATCTGTGTAAATAGTTTATCGGTGTGCAATTTATTAGTGTTGGGGGATTCCTCATTCACTCTTCTGTTGTGGCCATTTAAATTTTCTGGGGTGAACAGTTATTCTTTCTACTTTAGCATTATAAATAATTGTGGTCACATACTCAATTAGTTGATATTTCATCATGAAATGATAGAATATATATATATATATATATATATATATATAATTTAAAGTTCACATATAATGTTTTAAAAAGGCACATTTACACCCAATCCGTTATTATTCAGTCCCTGCTCGAGCTCTCTTTGCTTGCTTCTTGCAGTCAATCGATGCGGTGTCTCTTGTCACAGTTCAACAGTAATCAGCAAGCATTAAAGGGCTCCAATTACCTTGATACCTTGTCTCCATAGTAGCAATGTCCTGGTGAAATAGTTCACCTTGCTCACCACTAACAGCTCCACAGTTTGACGTACATAAATTCAATTGAAATCCAGAACATGAATTTTCAAAGACATGGTGCAGACAAGACTTTTAAACTTCAGTAGGAGATTTTCTACATTTTCATTTTAATTATCAGATCTGTTTCCGCCACTGACTTAAATACTAGCCATGCTGCTGTTTCCTTACAGTGCAACGCGGAAAGAAACTGTCATCATGAAAACGTTTTCGAATTTGCGGACCATCAAATACTCTCTTTCTTATTTCACTCAGTCTTGGAAATTTTCTGATGAGGTATTTGAAAGCCTCATTTGTTTTCTCCATTGTCCTGGCACAGTTTTTTTTTTCATGAGACCCAGCTTAATGTACCAGGGTGGAAACAAAATCTTGCTGGTGTCGACATGTGCTGGATTCTGAGCGTTCTTACTGCCAAGCTGCAATTGCTACCTGATTGGCCAAAGTCTTCTGATGTAAAGGTCATTGTTTACCATGGTAATTTTAACAGAAAGACATGATAGTCATTAAAAATTACTTTCGTAAACAATTGATATTACTGTGCGAACATGTGTATATTTCTGCTTGAGAGATGTATCTAGTTACTTTACTCTACGCTGTGTGACTTCTGCAGTATGTTCCTGACGAGATGCAGCGAAATATGCCAGGCAATAAATCGTACAATTTATGGTTTGTGTCTTCGTTATTCAAATTATTAGCATTAACAATTCATTGAACTGACAGGATAATAAACAGACCTATGCAATAAAAACTCAAAATTGTCCTGTTACTAAGATGAAAACAAAAGAGCTATTTTGGACATACCACATGATACGAGTCTAGAACAGATCCTTCTGCAGGGAAGTGTACCGGGGACGTGGAGAAGAGGAAGACTACAACTTCGATGAATTCATGACGTCATAGATAATGTATACATGCCAGCAACAGAGGCGGGATACATGGCTTTAGATAAAGGGACAGTTCCACAGAATGATAGAGGAGAGGAGTTCTGTAAGGGATACGCCACTAGATTGGTGCACGATTGTCACAGATCTGTGATGTAGAAGGAAGTACTAATGAAGTTAGTGCATACTCCATGCAGTAAAATACCAGGCGAGAGGGGCAAAAGAAGACATAAAACAATGTATGTAGAAAGATAAAACAGTGGTCAATAAATAATCATAAAAGCAACACCAGCTTAATCAAACTATTTGATAATAGAGGGGTTGGGGAAGGAAGGATAAATGCCGAATCGTCTACAGACCAGTCAAGTAAACTGTCACACTCAATCGCTCAGTTGGCCAAAACTCAGATCATACGTAAGGTTGCGGGCCGAACAAGATAAACATTCAATAAGCCGAAAATTACACTCTATTTCCTGCAAAAAGACTGAAACGGGCGGTGATTTAAACCTTTGGCTCTGATAAAGTTGACGGTTTGTGTTACATTGCTCATTACATCTTCCATGTTGGGGATTTTACAACACAGCGATCCTTGATGTATGATGCAGTGATATGCTATAAATTCACCAGTACAGTTCTACTGCATCTTTAACCGCATCCTTCCAACTCATTCATTCATTCAGTAGCATGTCCTTTGCAGAACCTCGCTCCCATAACAACCTTCTGGAAAACTTCTCGATCACAAGCAAGATGTCCCGCGTCTGATACACCCATCTGGAGATCATCCGCCACATCCTGCACCCATCTTCTCTTTGGCCTTCCTATTCCTCTCTTCCCAGGCATATACCCTTCCATTATTGTTCTCTCCAAACTGTCGTGACGTTTCAAGTGACCAAAATACTTTCAATTTTCTCTTGTTTTATCGTCTTTAATAGCCATCCCTCCTCAATATTCAACTCTTGAAGTATGGATGCATTTGTTCTTTTCTTTACCCAAGATATTCTTAGAACTCGTCTATAACATTTATATTCAAAGGCATGTATGCGCTGTTCAGCTTGTTTAGTAAGTGTCCATGTCTTACAGGCGTATGTTGCAATGGGGAAGATGCATGCTCTTAAAAATCTAATTTTTGTAGTTCTGTCTGTCCCACGCCATAATTTATTCATCTGTTTTAGTCTTTGAAGAGCAATGGATAGTCGCCGTTTAATTTCTTTCATTGTGTCACCATTATTCGTAATCAATGACCCAAGATATTCAAAATTTTCCACCACCTCCAATTTTCTCCCATTAATGTATATTTCTTTCTCCATAGTAGTTTTATCTGTATGCATTATCTTAGTTTTTGCTATGTTAAGATATAAGTTGTGATTTTCACTATTCAATTGTGTTGAGGCTATTAGGTTTTCTATGCCATTCTGTGTTGTGGATAGTAATACTGTATCATCAGCATATCGAATCTCTGGTATGTCATGACCGCCGATATTTAGGGCATCATATGGCTCCCTATTTATATCATCTCTTACATTTCTCATTATATTTTCGGCATATAGGTTAAACAAATAGGGTGACAGCACGCAGCCCTGACAGACTCCTTGCTTGATGTCAAACCAATCTGATGTCTCGGCATCTATTCTAACTATCTAACTATTTCTATTTTATGAGATGTACTACATGTGAAGGAAAGCCCATATTCCTCATGATTTCCCAAAGTTCCTTCCAACTAGTCCACTTTTTTCACCACACATCGCCGGTGCTCCATCTGTTGTCAGTCCAACGAGTTAGTCCCAAGGCAAGGTTCATGTTGGTTAAACTTTGACATACCTTGTCAAAAATGTCTTTTCCTGTCGCTGTCCTATACACGGATTTCATGTTCAATATTTTTCTGTAACATTTAAACTGGAGTCCACTCCATGGATGAAGATGGCGAGATGTGCAGTGTCAGTCGTGTCATTACTTTCATCGACAGCATGGGAGAATGCTTCAAAGTCTTTGCCTTTTTCGATCAGCTGTGTTTTCACAGAGGTGTCCATCTCACAAACCCGATCACCAACCGTATTTTTGCTAAGGCTTACCTTTGCAAACATATGCTTTTTGTCTGGACACAAGACGCCACACACTTACATCATGCAGCGCTTCAGAAACTCTCCTTCTGTAAATGATGTGCTGATTTTGCGATCTCCTCCGCCACAATAACTGTTGTTGTTTGTCCATCAAGAATGATGATGACCATTAATTTCATCCAGTGGGGTTGAAAGTATGGAGCCGTGAGTTCTAAGATGGCTGATAAGGCCTATTTTGGCTCGAAATGTTCTTTGACAATGTGGACAAAGAATGCTTGACGTTTCTGGAGGAGGATTTTCTGCAGTGGTTTTTCTGTTCTGTCTATTCTTCACAGCTCTTGCAGTCCTGGTTGCCTCACAAGTGACTGCACCCTTGCGTAATGATGCACGCCACGAATTTCGGTCTCTGGCTGCAGTCTCCCAGGTGTCATGATGAATTCCAAAAGCATTCAGTGAGATTTTCAGAGTGTCTTTAAAGCGTTTCCTCTGGCCTCCTTGGGAGCGTTTACCACAACGCAACTCGCCCTAAAATATTCGTTTAGGGAGCCTGTGATCTGGCATGCGAGTCAAGTGACCAGCCCAGAGAATCTGATTCTTCATTAGTAGAGTGTGGATACTGGGCATGGGAGCTCTTTCTAGGACTTCAGTGTCTTGGATCTTGTCTTGCCATTTAATCTTCAGTAACTTCCCAAGGCAGACTGTGTGGAAGTGGTGTGATTTCCTAGCGTGTCGCTGATAAACAGTCCAGATTTAACAAGCATATAACAGTGTGGATAATACAATTGCTTTGTAGACTTTCAGCTTATTTGCAGGCTTATTCCATTTCTGTCCCATACATTCTTGTATAGTCTACTAAAGGCCACACTGGCCTTGGAGATTCTTGCATTCACTTCATCATCAATTGTGGCAGCTTGTGACACAGAGCTGCCAAGATAGGTGAATTTGTCCACAACACTTAGACTATGACCAGTCACTTTTAACTATTAAATTTAACATTTAACTTTGATATTCGCCTCAATAACACTTGCTTTCACAGCAGCTTCAGTTTGTGATTTTGCTTTGGTGAAAAACATCTGCTGTGATGTTAGATGACTCTTCAATTCTTCTGCCTTCTGTAGCTTTTGTTCTGCATTCAGGCTGTTTAACTTGTCTTGAAGTTTAGTCTCGTAGTGCCGTCTCAGATTATATTCTTTGATCAATCAATCAATCATGTGCCATGCCGGAAAACCCCATTTCACTCGATCACCAGAGTCGTGGATCAGCTCAGTATTCCTGTCTCGTCCATGTCATGTGGCCAAGTCATCCAGGTATTTTCCTCTCGTTCTTCCTCTTGGTATGTTCCCCTTGATCTTACCAGCTGTCACTACGTTCTCCAATCCATTTCTTCTCATAACATGTCCAAAACATTTTGACTGTCTACGTCTAATTTCTCTGATAAATTTACGATTTTCATTTGTCTCCTGTAGTACTTGGTCATTGGTTCTTCTATCTGTCCATGGTACTCTTTGCATTGTCCTCAGAAACCACATTTCTGCAGCCATCAGATGTTTTTCAGCTTGACTGCACATTGTCCAAGTTTCACATCCATACAAAAGAACAGGCTCTATGTATCGCCTCAACACACTTTTTCGCGTTTCAATTGACATCTTTTTATTGGTTTGAATGTTTTTCATCTTGCCATAGGCTACTTTCGCCATGGCGATTCTTGTTCTAATCTCTTCAAGGCATCTCTCATCAGATGTTATGACTGTTCCGAAATAATTGTGACGATTCACTTGTTGAAGAATATTCCCATTTACTTGTATATTACATTGTGGTTCTTCGTTCTTCCTAGTGACGACCATAACCTGTGTCTTCTTACAATTTAATTTCAACCCCAGCTGCTCACTGTGTACAACAACCGCGTCTACTAATTGTTGCAGATCCTGTGCATTGTCTGCAATGAATACTGTATCATCTGCATATCTAATGTTATTGATGTTTCGTCCTCCAATTCTGATTCCATTTATATCTTCTACATTTCTGAAAATATTTTCACTGTATGGGGAAAAAAAGATCTGGAGACATTACACATCCCTGCCTAACACCTCTCTTAATAGGTTGATATTGTCCCAATTCATTATCAATCCTTATGACAGCTTGTTGTTTCCAATATATGTTTTTTATAAGACGAATGTCTTTCCCATCAATTTGTAGATCTGCATATCCACCATGTTGACATGTCTAACTCTATCAAAAACCTTTGTGTAGTCAATATAGCAAAGATTCATAAATTCTTTGGTAACGGCGACATTATCTCCACAAATTAGACCACACGCTTACCGCCAATATCAGTAAACATATATTCAGCCTCCCAGCGGTTTTTAAAGGTTCTGTTTTCAGAATCAACTTTTTTCTTGGTCATTTTACAGTATAGCTTTGATTTAAAAAAAGATTGTGCATCTACCGACAGACGCTTGATTGATATCAGGTTAGCCGTAGCGGGAAAAGGTGTTGTATTATCCAGGCACTACATTACATTCATTTCTTATGCGCCAACCCAAAACAAGCAACTGAACGTTGCCATGTCACTATAACAACGAACATCCATTCACTACACAGCTTTTATTTTCGCTTATTCTGATCGAAGCGAGAATGCTGTCTGGTAGCCTGTCATTCGGCAAGGCTGCTAATTACAGAATTTGATTTGCACTTGATATAGTGGCCATTAAAACCTACTTTTGCCTAAAATTCTCTCTCGGGCCGAATATATTTGTACGTCGGCTGAGACCTCTCTGGAATAATATGATTGTACGCCGGGCCTGATGTGGCCTGCGGGCCTTGAGTTACAATTAGGCATGTAGGCCCGTCTTACATTCGGCTCTCCTAACCAATCCTCTGTCGCACAACAATTATCTAGTATGCATGTCACATTTACACTGAAACAAATGTAAGCTAAATGCTGTAAAGACATGAAGAAGAAGGTATTTATTTTATTATTATATTATTATCTTTTTATGCTGAAGCTTCTGCCAACGGAATATTTCATATTGCAGAGTAACTCACCTTTTATTTTGTCTTGTCGTCTTGACATCTGCAGAATGTAAATGGCGATAATATATCAATTAATACAACAACAACATGATTCAATACAACCAAGAAATATTAGGAATACAGTGCCTGGCCCTGTGAGGCAGGATGGAACCTCAAAACCGTACAGGTAGGTACACAACTCCTGCACTGCTGAGGATTGAACCTGGACCCCTGCCTTGACGGGCAAGCACGCTAGTATCTATGCCACAGCGATTCCATCATACGATAGTTATCACTCTTGTTACTTTATCAGAAGAGAAGCATAATTATGCGTGATGACCCGCTCCAGTAGTTAAGACATTTGATGATAAAGATAAGAAAGGCAGGACCTAGGGTACGGTCTACAACCAGGTAGACTTGAAGTGTTAGAGAAACACCAGGAAGAAGCTGAATGACTTAACCAAGTGCTGCGGCAAATGTTCAGAAATATCAATCGTTTGTGTAAATTTCACACCACTAAAATAACATGAGAAATGGCTTCTTATGATCGACGCTTATATACATGTGAACGGAATAAGCTGAAACCGATCTACAGCTCGTCAAACTGCCTATGAATCAGGCTGTGATTAGGCCCAAGTTGCTCACGTGTCCTCCACAGGTTTGAGGTATTTCATGGTCAACCAGCTACAAGAACCTCATGACTGCCGGGGGTTGAACCAACACCATCCTCCTTATATGCAAGCACACTAACCACTACACCACCCAGACTCCACTAACGTTTTTTGTTTTTAAAGTAAAGTCCTTTTAACAGGCCTAAGGCCCATTAAAGTCGCTTAAAAGTCGACAGGGTCGACTTCATTGCACCGGGTTTTATCCCATATGGCTCGGTCTCTTTCCGCAGCACGGAAAGCGTTGCACAAAGCACGAACTCCGTAGCTTTTAGCGACGACCCACAGGAGTCTCCGAAACATTTAACTCGTAAACCGAAGGGTGCGGCCCGGAATCGAACCCACAACCTTCGGAGCACGAGTCAAACGGCTTGACCACTTCGCCACAGAGACTCCTAAGGCCCATTAGACATGGGGGATAGACCCATCTTGTATAGACCAGGCAGCACTAAGTTGGTCATGTGGTCGGTATCACATCGGCCGCCTTTACTTCGCAACACATTTCCTGGTACCCATTTATGAATGGGTAGACCCGGGACTCAAGGTCAATTTCTTTGTAAATTCTAAACCACTCTGACACGGATCGAACCCTAGACCCCGGGAATCGCAGGTCCTTACTATTATAGAGTGAGCTAATGGTTAGAGCAGAATCAGCCAAGTGAAGTAACATAGAACTTACTGCTTTCAACATGACAGACAACTGTACACGGTTCTCTGCACAACATTTCAGGACATCGCCCTCCTTTCGCTGTGTGAGTCCCTCCACCACTGGGTCGTTTCTGAACTCGATGTATTGGTTCTTCACAAGCCGCTGACAATCCAGGCACACTTCCTGAAAGCTCATTTGATCCCCACTTGACGTCATGACCTGTACCCGAGGAAGGCAAAAGACAGGTTATGTTAGCTAGCTTTATTGTTGATAAATATTACACAGCTTATAATTTTTCTTCTCTCTTCCTGGTCTTGATAATGATGATGATGGTGTTGTTGTTGATGATGATGGTGTTGTTAATGATAATCGTGATGAAGATGATGATGATGTTGGTCGTTATGACGATAATCATGATGGTGGTGATGATGATGGTGATGATGATGATAATTGCTCGTAATGATTTACAAATACCCTGTTAGAATGTTCTATACCACAAAGACAAGATGGAGGTCAGCGTGGCCGAATGAATAAGAGCACTACTCTTAAACTTCCGGTGTGCTGATGGTGAGGTGTCGGGTTCAACACCTACACTAGTGCCAAGTACCATTAGAGAGTATACGGTACAAGTTACAGTCGACAAAGAAGAGACTAGAGTAGAGTTAACAATAGAATAGTTACAATTACCACGAAAGTGTCTTAGAGGATGAGACACGCTGAAGGATGATGATAGTTCTGCTATAGAACGGTGAATGCATGACAGAGAAACTACTCAAGGTCACGACCTCAAGACACCACGTGACAGGACGGAGATGATGTCTCGAGGTCGAAACAACTAGATCTTTAGTTAAGCCAAGGGTGCGATTTGGAGCGGTTGCGAAATGAATACGGTCGTATGAAACCTCAATTAAGATATATAAATATTACCATCAAGTTTGCTACGATGTATTGTTACTGGCTAGCTCAGCTAATCACGTGTTTGTGATGAATGCAGATCAAATAGAGCGACGCTTCGTCTATCAAGGTCAGTTGTGCAGTGTGCCTAAACATGTCCAGCCAGCAGCGTGAGTTGGTCACTTAGAAAATTAACTGTGTGATTCTGTGAAGATGTAGCAGCTTTGAAACGATAGCGACAGAAACCTAGAATTACGAGCAAGATTGCAAACCTAGAAGCACCAGGGGTTGGAAGAATACTAACATTTGCAGATGATATTCTTGCATATAGGCAGGGGAGAGATAGGGAGCAAACAGCCCAGGAGTTACAGGCGACAGTAGATAAAGTGATTGACTGGTGCACAGAGATGAGTGCTGTCATCCACCCGGAAAAGGCGGCTGTTTTGTGGTGCTCTCTGGATAACAGGATTGTAAGAGCTGATGTCCCAAGCCTCGCGATAGATGGTAGAAATGTCAGCAGAGAGAACAAACTGAAGTATCTGGGGATCACATTTGACAGGAGCCTATCCTTCAAGGACCATGTGGAGACGGTCGTGACAAGATCTCAAAAGGGACTCAATGCACTTAAAACTATGGCTGCAATAGACATAGAGCAGAGAATGCTTTTCACACTATACCAGCGCTTGATCCTCTCAGTAATTGATTATGGATTAGGTATGCTCACTGTCTCAGAGAGTCAGCTGGTGAAGTTAGAGCGCATACAGAACGAAGCTATGCGGATCATTCTGGGATGCACTAGATACACCCCAGTAGTGTGTATGCGTTACATCCTTGGTCTGCAGACTGTTGCTGGTAGGCTCAAGGTGATGCAGGCGAAGGCATACCTCAGAGTAGCTGCAGACACAGACCACCCACTGCATTAGGCGCTGGACGCAGTTAAGGGTCAGCGATTGATAAGAGGGAAATCATGGATGGCTCAGGTGGAGGATACGATTAGACGGTGTGCCCCTTGGAGAACATTAGGCGTGGAGAGGAGTGGGTCAGAGTGCCAGCGGAGCAGTCAGACTTGTGCAGAGTTATAATCACATTAAGCCGGGAGTGCAGGGAGTGGCCAGCAGGGGCCACGGAAGTGGAAATCAAGCAACTAATTCAGGACAATGCTCACTCGAGTGATGTGATTATCTACACAGATGGTTCGGTGTCAAGAGGTGAGAGAAGTGGCTGGGGGTTCATTGCCAAAGCTAATGGTCGATGTTTGGGGCAGGAGAGCCTGGCATATGATACCACAACATCCAGCTTAAGAATGGAAGTGGAGGAAGTCACTGCGGCTCTCCGCTGGATGGAGAATACGACACACACACACATCGTGATTGTAATTGACTCAGAAAGCATGCTGATGAGGGTGAGGACGGGCAGGCTTCGTGCGGAGTGGCTTGCTTCGCTTCGGAAGTCACGGTTGACAAGCATCGCCTGGATCTTTTCTCCGGGGCATGCCGGTGTGCTGGGAAATGAACAGGCAGACTGATTGGCTGGCTCGGCAAAACTTGGTGGAGTATTGATACATGACAAGGCAGACGTGGTTGCAGCCTTGTGGGAGCACGTGCACACCTATGAGGAGCAAATGGATTACCATGGTCTGGCAAGAATGAGACAACGAGGAGTGACGAAGGGATCTGGCCGACGCTCAACGCTCAGAGGAAAGGCGAGACGGACTTATAATCAGATTGCTACTGGTACTATTAGTGTTATAACTCTTCGCTGGCTGCTGAGGATGGGGACGGAGCACTTATGGGAATGCCCCGAATGCTGTGATATCGATTCCTAAATCAATCAATCAAACCTAGAATTACTAATATTAATAGCAGTCGGTGCACGATTAAATTGTGAAGTCCTTCTACTCTCCGACATACAGGAGCATGATGTGACTGAGGCCGACCGTATGCTGGAACATTGTCATGAATAAAACAAAGACGATCTGTGCTAGGACGTCAAGTTGTGCTTTTGTTCAGTGATTACTTGTTGTGTTTTCGTGGAGAGTGTCAGTGCATCATAACGAGCCTGAATAGATCGCTGCCACCAATGCATTGAAACAACAAATATATATATTTGACTCACTTGTTTGTCATGTTCTCGGCGAGTGACCTGAGTTGCAAGAACTACTGTCACATACAGCAGTACAGCAAGACACGTTAGCAGAGCTGTCAATGACAGTATCAGCGCTAGCCGCTTACAGCCTCGGCTGAGAAATAAAATAACCGCAATTCAGTTGACATCTTCATAACAGCTGTAACAACAACCATGACATCTTTATAACGGCAGTAGCCACACACCATGACATCTCCATAATGGCTGTAGCAACATCAATCCCGTAGAGGCAAACTCCTGTGGGCATGTGAAGTGATTGGACCATCACATGTTTGTTTGGACTGATTGCAGGGAGGTATACGTGACCTGTCTATCCCTCCCCGTAGGGAACCACAAGAGCCGACACGGATCCTTCGTCCGACCCCGCTCATGTCAATGTCGGTGTAACGTCCTAATCATTAACAATAGTATGTCCTTTGCAGGACGTTGCGATCGACCCTGGTTGATTTTCTATGTAAGTTTTGTTCAGCAGTTTGCCATTGCTTCCTGAACGAGAAGTCAACGTTTAAGCCGAATTGACAGGTATAAGGGTTGAATCCCTTATCCCACCATCAGCGCACCGGAAGTTTAAGAACTAGAGCCGCTGTAATCCTTTCAGCAATGTCGACAACTTCCTAACCATTACCTCAACGTTCATGGCTGTTGCCTGCCTGCATCTCCAGCAGGCTCTCTGTCTGTCATAGTTGGGCAGTTCCACAGTTTACTTCCTGTCCGTCTGCTGATTCTGGGGAAATGGCGGGTTTCTGCAGTTGCCACGATATTTCTGTTGATGGATTTGCTCTTTCTTGTAGACGAATATGTGGATGTGTAGATTATTGTCTGGATCTCTGTGTCACATCTTCCGTCAGGTGTCACTGTGTAGTTTGGAAGTTTAAAACGTAACTGTTCAACTGGTTCTGCCTCCTTCTGTACCTTATCCGGCATTAGAGGGTAGGTGCCAACCAGCTCAACTAGAAACATTCTTTGCTATATCCTGAATTCGTTGTATGTTCTCCCCACATTCATCTCTCTCTCTCTCTCTCTCTCTCTCTCTCTCTCTCTCTCTCTCTCTCTCTCTCTCTCTCTCTCTCTCTCTCTCTCTCTCTCTCCGTCTATTTGTATGGTTATATAATTCTGTTTCCAAAGGCACCAAATCATAACATTAGAAAAAAAAAAATAACAAATCCGGCAATATGAAATGGATGACAGTGGATGCTCTACAACTGATACACATTAGAATAAAAAGTGAACAAAATTAATGTGTAAGAATGTAAAGAGACATAG
Organism: Cepaea nemoralis; assembly: GCA_014155875.1. NCBI lineage: Eukaryota > Metazoa > Mollusca > Gastropoda > Stylommatophora > Helicidae > Cepaea > Cepaea nemoralis. Next base: position 17,165 of record JACEFZ010022017.1, on the reverse strand, counting down.
TATGAAGTCTAGCTAAATAGTCAGTGAAGGAGCTTGAGGAGCAGCAAGAAGACACACAATCTGAGATGAAGAAGATACATGAATTAAACAGCATTAGAATGCTTACAGTAAGTATCTGTGCTTTCGCCGCCGATAATCATACGTAATTTCAAGAAATGATACATATAAATGCAACAGAAAGTCAAAGCAAAGGTCGTAATCTGAATAACAAAACAACAGAAGTAATTATGAATACCATGAACACATATCTCTTACAAAGCGCAACATCAATGTGAATGAAACAAGTCAATTTATAATAGTCAAGTCAATTTGATAGCAGCAGATGTATAAGTTAGTTAGTTGGTTGGTTGGTTGGTTGGTTGGTTGGTCGGTCGGTCGGTCGGTCGGTTGGTTGGTTGGTTGGTTGGTTGGTTGGTTGGTTGGTTAGTCGACAGATCATTGTCAGAGTCTTGCTTTCTATTCACAGTGGCTCGTGTTCACTAACAGGGAGTGAAACAATCATACACAACGAATGACTGTACTCAGACACGCGGAAATACAACATTCAGCATGGAAACAAACACTCACTCAGTCTCTACACAGTATCTACAAAGCATACAAGCTCGCTCACATCAAGCATCGGATAATTCATTAATACACTCGGCACTTTCTCCCATGTCCGTCCAGTCTCGCAGTCCTAGGCAGTCTGTTCTAAACTCGATGTTTCGAGTTAGCCCTTGGCTGTTATTCCACGTGCGCGTCGTGCGTCACGCTAATCACTTGACCTCAACTGCGTCGTAGCTGTCAGTCGTGTTCACGTCGTGCTTGTCCGTCGCCTCCAGGCGATGGCGATGGAGATTCTGACACTCTCCGCCGCCCCTCTTAGGAAAGGGATAACCTTTCATCATGGGTGTTTATACCTGGTTTAAATTAATAATTAATTTATAAGTCAGAATCGACTAAGTGTTTAGTCTGTTAGACTTTCTCGTTTGTTCATACATTGACATCCATATGGTAATGATGCATGATAAATATTTCTTTCCGTGCTGCCATGAGACTACTCATCCCAAGTATTGTCCCCTAGTTGGATTTGTACCTTGGTTGAGAATTGACTTCAGCCAGACCGGTAGTTAACAGCGACTAACGCTATCTTTCAACCAACGCCCTACCTCCAACAAAATTTTTAAAAAAATAAAAAAGAACATGTTAGGCCGTAAATCATCTCCCTTATGAGATGATTACAGAATTAGAAACACACCGATATGGTCGGATAATCTAATATTGGTCCAACAACCTTGGTAACTCTATTCCATGCATAGTTGAAGTTACCTGGTGACTTGTAGTTATGATGGCTGCTATGAAAAAGACAATATATGCATGCTCACATTTTCCATATGTCAGATTGTTTCCCTTTAGATACAATCATTAAATGTTATGGGAAGTAATTTCCAAATTCTTTCAAAAAAATAAAGTACATTTGTTATTTTTATTCTAAGCGTCATAGTTTGAAATTTATTATCAATAGTCAATACTTGGCACCACTGAGAAAAAATTAATCAATCAATGATTCTCAGATCACAAATATATAAATCCTTTCATTCTATTCATCATATGTAAATGTTAGTGTCACAAAAATTACTCAATCGGTCATTCACTCATGACTATTTTGGTATAGTCTGCTAATTTTTTGTAAATTTAGAAAATAATTAACATAGGAAGCGGAAGTACACAATTAATGTGTTCACACGTGTAGTAAATCACTGTTCTTATAAGTACACGCTGGATTACACTGTTCCGGATGTTTTTGATTACACTGTTCAAGATGATTTGGATTAAACAGTTCTAGATGTCATCTATTTCACAAAGTCTATTAGAAAGTTAAAATGTTCGAACAACTTACAGCGCTTATTTCACTTAGTTATACATAAGCGTTGGTACTACGGATGTTAACAAAAGGTGGAATATGGTAAGTTCATACAAATGTGTAGTCCTGTTCTTTTAACACTGTTCGTAAACTGATAATAATAAAAACAATTTAAAATCACTGTTCTTTCACAATCTCGTTGTTCATTAACTCGGCACATTCGCTAGTTAATAATGAATTTCGAATAAATAAAAAGGACTTGGTCCATATCACAGGAAGTACATTTTCACAGCGTTCTTTGTATCAATGAATATTGTGCGCTGGAATGTGATACTTTTCTGAGCGACATAGGTAACAGCATTAATCGTTGCGCTCAGGCGTCGTTAAACTGTAGTTGGACGTGTCGAGAGGACATCTTGAGAGTAGGTCTGCAATGGTATTGTGTGTGCCGCTAATGTGTCGTATTTCGAAGCTGTAGTTCTGCAGTAATAAAGCCCATCTGGCGATCCTGTGATTCGTCGGTGTTCCTTTCGTTATGACCGTTAATGGATTGTTATCTGTCTCAATGATGAAATGTTTACCTAGTAAATACTTGGATAATACTTGGTCAAGGGGTGATTAGGTGATCCTGTTAATTGTAGGGAAATGTATTGTAGTGACATAGTAAGGTTAAAGTGAGCGATGCCGTGGTCAAGAGGTGGTCAAGAGATGATCAAGTAATCAAGGGGAGGTTAAGTTACCCCTTAAATTTATGGGAGGCTACTCAAGTGACACAGTGGTGGTTAAAGTGAACGATGAAGTGGTAAAGAGGCGGTCAAGAGATGGTCAAGTGGTCAAGGGGTTGTCAAATAACCCAGTAAATTGTAGGGGAGGGTACATGTAGTGACACGGTGGTGGTTAAAGTGAGCCATGCCGTGGTCAAGACGTGGTTAAGCGGTCAAGCTGTGGTCAAATGACCCCGTAAATTGTAGGGAGTACTCCAGTGATACGGTGGGGGTTAAAGTAAGCGTTGACGTAGTCAAGGGGTGACCAATCGGTTGTCAAGTAGTCAAGAAGTGATCAAGTGATCCTGTAAATTGTAGGGAAGGGTATGTGTAGTGACACGGTGGTGGTTACAGTGAGCGATGCCGTGGTCAAGAGGTGGTAAAGCGGTCAAGGAGTGGTCTCAAAACCCCTTAAATTGTAGGGGAGGGTACGTCTAGCGACACGGTGGTGGTTAAAGTGAGCGATGACCTGATCAAGAGGTGGAGGGGATAATTTTATGGTTTAAACGGGGGAGGGGGGCGGTTAAGACCACAGTTTGGCAAACGTAAACTGGCTTCAGGCATATTATCATATCAAGTGGCAAGTCTTTGACGCTTTAACTGTTTGTGTATTGTAATATGATTAATTTGGTATGGTAATAAAGTATTGTGAATATTTAAAAAAATTAACTTTGTTAGGCTGACAATTTTGGAAAGGGGGAAATTCTTCTTTCTTTCGCTGGAAAAGGGGAATGATATTCTGACATAGTGAAAGGGTGCACAGGCCAAAAAAGGTTGAGAACCACTGTACTAGTTATACTATTAACGGGGTTTCCCGATGTGTGTACTTCCAGTTACACTTTTAAAGCGATTTCCTAATGTTTACTTACAGCGGCAGCCATTTTCCCTCGACTCTTGACTGACTGGAATCTGTCTAGCTCTCTCCAAAAGACGCGCATTGGTGTTTCTTGCATGCAATGTTACAATTTTGTTGACACAGAGACGTAACAGAACTATTCATAACATCAAACACTCCTTTTAAGGAAGCACGGTGGAGGTGCCAGACAGTCTTGGGCATTCTACACAAGGGAAAAGCAGCTTCAAGACCAGATAGCTGATCTGAAGAAATAAATCAACAAACTTCTACTGACACAGGGGCTAACCAAGAACAGGACGCCGGCAGCAACACAAGCTGCTGAAAGAAATGAAAGAAATTCAGCGTAGCATTAGGAAAGAGGCGGAACGCATGGTCCCGATAAAGAAAGAAATCGAAGAGATACTGCACGTAATACAACAGAACGTTAACAAGTTGCATGAGACGGAGCTGGACAGGAACAGGCCAGTAAAAGCAAAGCCCAAACCCACAGATCAAGCTAAAGCCAGCAAACATTCTATAAAGAACAACGAGTTTAAAGACAGGCCAGTTTCGAAGTTGTCAAAACTTCCGGAGACAAATGGCAAGCTGACAGCGGAGAAAGGAAAGATTTTCCCAGAGATGGTAAAAGAAAGAAGGAAAAGAAAAAAACCCGACGGATGAATCTTTCTAAGGGCTACACCCTGAGCCACATGGGGCCGTCACTGACAGACTGAAAAGCACAGTGGAAACCGCATCAGCTGACGTCACAAGCATGAAATCTACCACATGAGAAAACAGAATTTAATCAACGCAAAGGGAAAAACAATATAGGACCGCAAAACCCGTACCTCAGTTATAACTATAAGGCAGGTTGAACGAGGTCGAATTTTGATTTTTTTGTTTTTCCTCAAAAGAACGAACGAACAATCCTGTTCTTCTTTACAGGAATTTGTTGACGAATGCTTGTATTTTATGTGTAATTGTTTTAGTTGTTCTCTGTTTTTCTTGTTCAAACAGCAGTACTGAATTAACGTGACAGTTATACTGGGTGAACTAACAAAGACAGCGATGTTTATATACAAGAAACAACACTGCAGATACAGACAATAACTTAAACAGAACTTCGCAGTTAAATGTTCCAAGTTTGGTACTAGTTTTTTCTTTCATAACTCTGATCATTTATTGCAATATATTCCAGATTTTTGTGTGAGATGTCCTTTATTTTAGAAAATGCCGTTATCGTCAACCACAACATTAAAAAAAACAACCACACACACACACACACACACACACACACACACACACACACACACACACACACACACACACACACACACTCACACACACACGCACACACGAACCTCCCCCCTCTCTCATAGATCCACTGGACCCATTGTCTAATCCCTATACTTGGGAAAACAAAGGAGAGTTTGATCATTATTCAATAGCTACTAGATTATATATGTCTAGTCGTGGTTATACATCACATACCTTGATAGTGATTCAATCTGCAGATTGACATTACCAATTAAATTATTTTCTGCTTCAGCCGTATGCTCTTGGTCCTCCTAATGGAAGATTGAGAACAAAAATGTATCTGTGATTAGTTGCACATGAGTTAATTCAAGAACCGACATCATAGCTCTAGAGACATTCCCATATCCGCTTCGTCCTCATCTTTAACAACTAGCGTAGTGTCCCAATACTAACAGTACCAGTCTCATTATGTGTCCTTTCTGGCCTTTACCCTGAGTACTGAGTGTCGGCCAAATCCACTGTTCACTCCCTGTCCCACCATTCTCTCCAGCCATGATAATTTATTTCCTGTTCTTCCACACTGTTCACGTAAAGGCATCTATAGTATACTTGAAGAATGTAGACTGGATTATAAAGTTCTTTAAGAGTTTACTTCTTCAGGATGGCAATGATCCTACCTTAGAAATAGATAATTGACAGATTATCTTTTGCCAGATGGAAAATATAATTAACAACAAAGCTATCAAATGCAATGATAAAAAAAGAGTGCTGAAGTGCTATATAGAACCTTTCCTGCTATATGCATGTGAAGCATGAACCATAAGCAGATATTCTGAAGAACATCTAATGGCCGTGTCTGACATAAATGCAAAGAATACCACAGACAGACAGAACAACGAATGAGAAAGTTCTACAAGAAACAAATGAAAATCGTAAATTTATTAGGAAAAAAATAGACGTCGATAGTCTAGATTTTTGGGCACGATAACGTGAGAAATGAACAAGAAAACTTCGTGACAACTGGCAAAATGTATGGGAAAGTAACACGGGGAAGGCAGAGATATCAATACCTGGATGGTTTGGCCACATGGTATAACCGAGACAAGGAAACAGACTGGATCCAAGACTGGTGATCCAGTGAGATGACGAACCTTGACCGTTCATGCTTAGCACATAATGATGATCTGGTAAATATGAGGCTGTTGCTTGTATGCTTTAAGTGTTTAAAATATCCTTGATTTTGGCCTCTGGTACAAGCATCACAATGACTGCTTATATCCCAATAAGTGTTTCAGTCTCCACCGGTAGATCATACTACTATAATCTTAGCACAGTGCACGAACTCAGTAGCCCGGATGAGGATCACAATATATGTACTCCAGAATCTCCTTGCAATAAACATTCATGTGTGGATAGTTTCCTGATCTGCAATATTCACAAAGTAGAGGCCTTAGGGGGGAGGAGGTGTAGATCATGGTGCTATGGGAAAGTATTGACGCATGAATTGACCAAATATTACTTGTAGATTTAACATACATCCAACCGAACAACCAACCAACAATAATCTTACCTCTCCTCCGTTCTTCAACATTGCCATTCTGCGTGTTTCATTTTGTTTACAACGTTTATCCGCCATTCTCTGAAATATAACGACTCCAACTGGTAAACATAGAACACAATACATGCAAACACACAGTTAGTTGCATTCCTTCACAGGAAGTTGCCGTCAACCCCGGCAAATTATGCTGCTTGTGATTTACCATGAAATGTTTTCCTCGGTAGTTTGCCATTGCCCGCTCCGAGGCGATGGAGTTACGAGCGCAATTCATGATCCCGCATACCCGCGTTCGAAACACAGATGCGCGCGATTTGGCAGCAGACCGCGTTGCTCTGGTTTTTTACGAAAATGGTATGGGTGCCTGTGATTCAGAAAGCAATGGCAAACTACTGAACGTAAACGTGTCAAGAGATCACAACAGCAAACCATGCTGGTGTTGACTGCAACATTCTGTAAAGGATATGCAACTAAATTTTTATTAGTTTGCCATTTCTTTCTGAACGATCGACGCTCATACAATGAAAATCAACGCAAGGTGGTCTGCTTCCAAATCGTCTACGGCTGACTTCGAACCCTCGACCCGGTGTGTCGGGGAATTGTGAAACGCGTTCACTGCCCCTTGACTCCAGCACCAACAAATACAAAGTAAAGTTTTCGTTTTACACGCCTTGAGGTTATTGGGCAAATGGTGCTAGATCCATATTTGTTTAAACCAGTAAACCAATCAGCACTGGAGAGGTGATGTGGTCAGTGTCACATCGGCAGCCTGCAGCTGGCAGGTCTTACTGGTTCCCAGTTTAGGATGGATCGACATGAAAGCCCTGGTTACATTTACAAATCAGCCTCAAGGAGAATTCGAACTTTGACCTCAATGAGAACTGGTTACTCGGAACAGAAGAGGACTGTCT